>SMLS01068225.1:0-53774 GCA_004785975.1 Popillia japonica
TAACGAAGGATTTGGAAATTACAACACATGTATTACTAAATCTTTTTTGAAAATATGATTTTATACGATATAGGTACCTAGGTACCGAAACGATCCCGTTAGCTAATCAGTGATTCAGTTTGATTTTTAAATAATCACACCAGATAAAACATTTCCTTTCATTCCAACTTGACAGACTGACAGTCAAAGAAGATAAATAATAATACAATTAAACATTCTAAAATTCTTTAATTTCTTGCAAAATTCAGTAGGTACCTAACACATAAGTATAGGTATTGCTCTTTTGTCAGACCTTGAAATCTCTTGTGCGAAAACTAGATATTTCTCTTCTTAGTTGGAAAATATAATCTCATTCCAGCAGTATTTAATTAGTTTTTGTGATAGGCATACTGTGGAACTATTAGAAGTGAGAAACGAAAACATTATATTATTATTGTAATGAAACTGCACAAACTAACGTTGATGTTGAAAGTTGATATCAGTTGTGACAGACTAAATGTATTTTGCGTCTATCGCAGCAGGCGCCGGTTTCTCGAAAGGCATATACCTTCCTACTAGCAAATGCTACAATTTTTACTTGAAATGCAAAAATAAGTAGATTTTCAGTTAAACACATTCTCGGTTTATCTACGTACTTATAAGTACTTACACTTTTATAATCTAGTGAAGTTATGGATCTCGGTAACATACCTACATATATAAGTGTCTAAGTACCTATAGGTACTAAATTATACCTATACTTACAAAACTAAGTAGGTATACCTAGTTGTAATTAGTTGTTGACCAAAAATAGGAAACACTCCAAAAATTTATCCATAGGTGCCTATGTATTGGCAAAATACCATAAAGAAATATTTTATGTAAGACGAACTCTGTATTAGTACAATTAGATAATCAATAATGGAATATTTATTAGGTTTAACAAACAACAGTTTAAATATACATCTACTACTCATGCATGAATTATGTTCTTTAAAGTATACCTACATATTTAACTTACATCACTTAAAAACTGGAGACTGGAGCGATGATGCTTATAGGTATAAGACAATAATATACCTACATATTTATACAGGGAATAACAGCAAACAGTGTTTAGTGTATAAAATATTTTGGCTAGATATTTAGTTTTGTTTTGAGATTTTTATGCCTAGCAATTATTAACAAAAATATCATAAGTCTTGGTTACTAATACATAAATAATAGGTATAATAGGTACAGTTGCTTAATGAACAACAGTAACACGGGAAGGCATCACACCAGCTCACATAACTTGAAACAGTACCTATCTCGTAGTTACTTAATGGAAAAAAATCACTTAGTGTCTCAGATCACTTAAGATTGTAGGAAAATCCAGGTGCGACACGGAACAAAGACCAAAAGTCGCTTTAGTACGCGAAAAAAGGTACGGAGCTTAAAAACAGCTTTAGACTAGGTTTATACCGGATCAGAGGCCGTCGCGACGGAGCCGGCGTCGGTCTGAGAGCTTTGCGGCTACTAAGCCAGAGCTTTTCATCCCCTCCTCCATAACTGACGGTGGCCCCACTAATTTCAACCCATTTAAAGCACCTTCCCCTTTACATGCGCCAATCACTTCGTGCAATAATTTGCCGCCGGATACGATTCTATTGAGTGAAATAATAATCCAAAGTTTTTAAATTTCACACCGTGCCCGTCGGCACAATATCCGGTGACACCAGTTTATGAAACACAACGATGCATCTGATTTTTTATTCGTAAGTAGTACCTAAGAGTTTGGTTTGACAAGGTCATTTTCAATCAGTAGATAGGTACTTATCGCTTATATAATAAATTTACGTAACATATACATACCTTACACTTAGAACAGTTTTATTCTTCAAGCTCAATGCTTCTATAAATCTTTAGGTAGGTAATGGTACCTATATATCCTGCCAGCTACACTTATTAATTTTGTGTATTTTTATATACTATCTACTTACCTATTTAAGTACGTTGTAGGTACATTTAGTAGTATCTATTAGCATTTAGTAGTAGATATCTATAGGTACCTAGGTATTACGACTACTTACTTCTTTCATTGTCTCGGACGGACTGGCTATTCCAGCATATCGTCATAAAGTTAAAACTACATGAATGTAGGTATGTAGGATTTCTCTTGGTATAAAAGTCTGAATTGTTGTTGTCATATTGGTCCATTACAAATTTCGTTGAAAAAAATTGTTAGGTGGGTACTAAGTATTGCAATAAAATATCTACTTTTTCTTAAAAACATTGTTTATATAATTTCAATGCTACAAAAAACAATTGAGTGTGAAAGACTAATGGAATAGATGGATATTACCTAAGTATTGTTCAGGCCAATTTTCAATTTAACTGGTTTGGTTTTTTTCGTTACCATCACGTTGAAACTATGATTATAGGTATAGTAATAAGTACTTATGAGTTGTCTATTCGAACTAATACATTTCCGGATGAAATAATTATTATAGTTAGTACCTATGCAGGTATGTATTAAGTACCTTCTGAAAGTATTTTGTGTGCAATCTTATTAGTCTCCCGTTTTCATTTGTTGGGAGTTTTTGCATATCCGACGGAATATAAGCTAGTGAAGAATTTAGCTTTTATAATCCAACCTATACCTAATTTGGTCGAAACGCACGTGTTTTAATGGATTAAAATAAAATTAGCCACGAAAATGCTAAGGTACCTACCTATATGTTATCGAACTGTTGCAATTGGAATTAGAATATCTTCAAAGTAGAACAAAATGAATTTCTAAGGAAGATGGGACAGCTAGCTACCTATATTTTTATTTCCATTTCCACGTTTGTTTTGCGTAACATAGGTGGCAGGTGAGGTTGCGGTCTTAGTTCACGATACTGATTGTTGTTATATACCTACATTTTTAAACAATATTATTCGTCTTATTGCAAAACCAGTAATTACGTTCATCGATTATGGTGGAAGTGAAGTGATTATTTTAATAAGAGTACCTACCTAAGTGGAGAATATGACAATTAATAAATCTTTCATGCTTACTTAAATTATAACTTTGTATTTTCATAACCTTATAGCATTAATATAGGTAGTATCTATATATATGCCTACATAGATATGTACATATATCTATCTAGGTATAGGTAGATAGGTAGGTAGGTAGGTACATCCCGTTTTCTAATTAACTTTAAAACACAATTTACTAATAGGTATCTCTCAGAATCTACCTATAGATAAGTTTACTTATGGAATTTAGAATGTTGTACCTAATGGAATTAATGTTTCAAAGTACATTATTTATATAGGTAGGTACCTATGTAACATATATCTACCGAGGTATATAGGTACCTAAAAGAATGTGTATCTAAATAAGTACTTACCCCAGGTTGTATTGCACGGATAAAAATTTGTATCACAACGCAGAAAATTAACAAGTATGTATAATATTCACCACAATCACACATGCATACGATTTTTTTTTAATTAGGTCGGAAAACGAAACCAAAACAAACATTAAATCCCGGTTCTTAATACGCTCAAAAGACCACGAAAATTGTCCGCGCTCAGCTGAGAAAATCCAACATCATCCACTATGTCATCGAACACCGAGTCCGTCGCAGTCCTCAGCTAATATCTAACAAATCACTGCCAGAGCAAATACACAAGCATCAAGCGGTTTTACACCGAATCCTATGAAAGTATTAAAAAGTCTTAAGCGCTTAGCGAACCCGCTGGCACACGGATATCGGGTTAGGACTTGATACTGCAAAGTCCCTCTAATCTGGGCCACTTCCCAGCACGGTTTAACCATAAGTCGCCCACTCTATATATCATCATTGCAGTAGAGGAATCGGACTGCAGGATTCTATTTAACTTCTACGAAACATCGTATATGATCGTCTTTTTCCGTCTATACCTACCTTACTTACTCCTACGCGTACCCGTTATCATCCATTTCTCTCGAATGCTGTTTGAAAATGAAAACTTGTACAAGTAGTCACGCCCCCACGTGTAATTTAAAGAGCATGCGTGCATATGTACTATTCGTTAGTTATCTTTCATCTTTGTCTCCCTTATGTCGCCGTATTATGATGTCTTTCCATTTCAAACTTCTGTTGGATAATTGGGAGGAGCCAACATACAAAAGGCGCTAAGTCATGGTATCAGTGAGTGGCTACTAGTGTTATACAGCATGCATCCTTTAAATGTATCTGTTGATATCATTTTATTACTGTATTGATTTAGGATTGCCTTTTATTGGCGTACTTTGTCTTGATGCATACTCATAGGTATGTTACATATATACCTACATAGTTAGGTACGTTTTCTTGCCATTTGTGATTCAATTTTAGTACTTCTGTCCATTGTAGAGTTTGCTTAATTTGGATTTACTTCTGTATTATTTCTTTATAATACCTACAAGAATTTGCATAATATAAATGAATTTATGCAGATACATTTTCGCTTCTAAACTATCTATGTAATAGATAATAATATAAATCAATTTTGTAAATAAAAATAAATGAATAATTCTAATATACCAATTTAACTACCTACAGTCACTCTACTGGGTGAGTTAATTATCTTGGGACAACGGAATAAGATTGCTGTAATGCAGGGGGCTTACTGAATGGTGCCGAACTGAAATCTTAAATGAGAACCCTCACTTTGTAGTGCAAATTCGGATTCTACACCATCAAGGAAGTATGTAGGTACCTAAGACCGTAAAACGGGGTAACTTCGTAAGCGGGGGTAACTTCGTCATGCTTATTATGGTGCATGTTTTTTGCATAAAAATTGGCTTGTGAGTGTTTTCATAATTACCTATTGATGTTTTCTTATTTTAATATTAGTTTTTATACTTACTTAATATTTTTTGTTATTATGATTATCACATGTTCTTTGGTTATTTTTCTCTTATTTGTTAAGTTTAGTTTTTCTCTTTATTTCAGGTAGGAAGTAGGTAGGTAGGTAAGTTTTGAAGATGCCACGCACCTATGTTAAAAAGCTGGGAGATAGACCTTACCTCAACTACGAAAAGGAGAACATGGAGAAAGCCATTGAAGCTGTGAAGAAGGGCATGTCCAAATTCAGAGCAAGTCAAAAGTTCAAGGTTCCAAGAACAACTTTGATTGACAAAATTCGTGAAACTCATCCTTTAAAACCGGGTCGCCCATGACTGCCGATGATGAACAGTTAATAGCAAAAACTCTTGGTGTAGTCAGTAACTGGGGCTTCCCATGACACAGCAGGATATGCGTCAAGTTCTGGCTATGTTTGTGACGAAGCAAGGAAGGGACGTTCCGGAATGGAAGAACAACGAACCCGGTTTAGATTTTATAAAGTAATTTGCTGCAAGAAACAACCTCACAACCCGTTTGGCATCCAATATTAAATATCGGAGAGCTGCCGTGGGTAGAAGGAAACTAGAAGATTTTTTTAACAACATTAAAGACACATTGGGAAATGCATTACAAGAACATGTCTGTAACTACGACATCACCGATGATCCTGGAGCAAAAATAGTGTTGGTGTCCAGAGGAACAAAGAGAGTCGAGCGAGTCCAAGAGCACTCCAGGACATCAGTAAGTGTCATGGTTTGCGGAACAGCTAAGGACGTGCTGCTTCCACCCATGGTGGTCTACAAAGCCCAACACTTATATGAATATTGGTCCAGGCACAGGCTATGAGGTCACGCCAGGTGGATAGATTTATATGAGAACATTTGAAAAATGGTTTTTCGATGTTTTGATTTCTCACATAAATGCAAATAGCACCCCAGAGGAAAGAAAAATTGTGATTGGAGACAACCTTGCATCACACTTTTTCCCTCATGTCGTTCAAGCAGCAATAACGAATAATATCTACATGACTCCGCTACCAGCAAATTCAACGCATCTGATGCAGCCTTTAAATGTGAATTTTTTTGCTCCCATGAAGCGAAAATGGCGAGAAGTCCTAGATTTGTGGAAAAAGAAGTGTCGCCGGTAAGGAAGCATCCCAAACCAACAGTTCCCAACCTTGCTGAACCGATCGTGGTCCCATATAACAGGCAATTCTGCCACAAACCCACAACCTGGCTTCAGGGCAACAGGGTTAAGCCCCTTTGATCCAGAAAGAATTTTGGCAAAAATTCCTGGCAGCGAATCGACTTCTGAGAGGGCGCTAGATTCCAGTTTACTAGATTTTCTGAGAGGATAGTCTAGAGGATATTCTGATGAACAGGCAATGCATCGCAAAAGAGAAAAAAAAATAACAGCCAAACCAGGCGAAGAAATGGGAATGCCAGTTTCAACAAGCACTCCATCCCAATCGGAAACCGCAACAGAAGTTAATATACCGGAAATTCCTCATGTTGAAAACCAACGAAAAATTTGATTGCAAAACGCGCTCTGATAACGAAAACCGTTGATCCTGATGAACCTGGAGCAGCAATACTTCCACAACAAAAAACAAAAGTCGCCACAGACTCTGAATCCCATTGCTCTGTATGCCAATGTTCATACACAGGTTATAATGACAAAGATGGAATGGATTTGTTGCGTTTCGTGTTCAAAGTGGGTGTGCGGCATTTGCAATCTCGGCTCCAACAACCCACAATACGAATGTCCTGAATGCAGTTGTCGTTCCATTTGTCTCATAGAGTTCTCCGAGTACACGAACCATAAAGATTGGATCAAGTGTGTGACTTGTTAAAAGTGGGTTTGTGGGTATTGTAACGGGGGTTCTAAACAAACGAGCTACGAATGTGCCGCATGTTTCGATGACGATTAAAAATGTGTTTCCATTTTGTTCTTAGCATATTTTGAATATTTTTTACTTTTGTTATTATTTTGTTTAATGAGTTTTTGTTTAGTTACGAAAAATGTTTTTTTAGTTTAGATTTGTTTGCCAAATAATGTGCCTTAACAAAGTTATTATCTTAAAATAAATGCGTTTTTGCAAGTACATATTGTTTTCATTATTTCACTTGTCTAATTAAGGCCTCTAAGACTATTGGCTATTTACATTTGATTGATTGTTTATGATTTTTATTTTTTTTGATGTCGAAGTTTCCCTGGAGCATTCTAATTTCGACATTATGCTTAATTATGCGAGGTGTCGAAGTTACCCCCAACCCGGGATGACTTCGACACAAAAAAAAAAATTAAAAAGAGGTGCAAGTGAGAGGAATATACTTTTTTTTTGTAAAGACAATCAAGGCCTTAATTGTTATGATGACACATGAACCCAGGTACTCTCGCGAATAGTTCCGTTTGCAGAGCAGCAAATATGCTAAAAAGCTGTCGAATTTTCCCGTTTTTGCGTACCTAATAGTTTTTGTCTGAAACTTTTTTTTAGATTCGTAACAGATTGCGCTGGAATCTAAAAAAACATGGTTGTGAACGTCTAGAAAAACTACTTACTCAAAAAAGAGAAAACATGATTTTGTTTTTTTTTTATTTTAACATTAATAATAATAATTCATGCCTTAGCATCCCCCAACAGCTTGCGCCAATTACAGGGGGCATCGGCTGGCCATGAGTTATTATTACGCCTGCGGCTGTAGACCGACTTAAGATGTTATCTTTCCGCATTTGCCGTGGAATTTGGGAAACTACAGAAAACCAAGTTCAGAAAGCAAGCACCGGATTCGAACCCGGTACCCCTAGACTGTGAATAAAAATAACATTTCAAAAAGGTATTCACCAAGAACTTTATCATACACATTTGAGAAAATCTGTTTGAAAATATGCTCTTCCACTTCGATAGGTACATTTATTTATTCGCAGTCAAAATGATCGCACACAACTGAGAAATGTTTCCGCCGTAATCCTTGAGCGCGCCTTGGTGATTCGCTCAGTCATGATTTTCGTCGTGGTTGGCACTTCTGTATAAACTTGGCACTTTAAGTGGCTAGCCCTGCCAAAAAAAAAGGCAGAAGAAGTAAGATTTGGCGATCTTGTTAGCCAAAACACTGGACCACCTCATCCGATCCATCGACCATTGTAGCCTCCATTTACCTAATACTTTCCGTGCTATTCTTGAATAATGTGCTGGACAAGCGTCATTTTTGGAATCACATTGTTTGTCGTACGTCCAAGGAAAGGTCTCAGAAGAACTCGTTCTGCAAAATATTTCGACCAATAAGCTTATTGCCAATTATACCACGCCAAACATTTACGTTCGAAGGATGTTGATGATCAACTTGTCGCAAGCAATGATGATTTTCGATACTCTAGTAATGCATGTTGTGCCGATTTACCGTACCGTGATTTGTGAATTTTGCCTCGTCAGAAAATAATACTCGAGTAAAGAAAATGGGATTATCCTGTATCCGTTGTAGCACCCATTGACAAAATTTCACTCGATTTTGAAAATCATCGCCGTGAAGTTCTTGACGCAGGGAAACTCTAAATGGATGATATTTTCTAAGCTAGAATATAGATAATTGACTGAGAATTCCTATTCCCCCAGCTATTTGTCGAGTGCTACCGTGCGGATGATTAACTACTGCAGCTAATACTGTGATTTCATATTTTCTCCAGCAATTGTTTTTGTTTGGGATTACAGCGCAATCTGTTACGAATCGAAAAGTTTCAAACAAAAAATACATACCTAGGTACTTGATAGCATAGAATCCGAATCTGCAATGCAAAATGGTGGTTCCCATTTAAGATTTTTAAATTGTCGCCCCCTTCCACTCTGAGGGCTATGAGAGTGAGGTGGGGAATCTTGTCCGGCACCATTCAGTGAGCCCCCTACATTGTAATAAATCTTATGCCTAAAGATCATTTTTTGATTTGATGCAGTGTTCTGGAGATATGTACCTATTAGGTATGTACCTACATACTTCGTCTCAAGATAAAAAACTCACCCAGTAGGTACCTACCTATATATGTATATTTAATATTTGACGTTTAGCGTTAACATAGGCAGACTTTTGATAATAATTTTATCAACCCCCAGTAAGTAGCATTGATATATGTAGTTATTGATATTATTACTTTACTTTTTCATTATTTGAAAATTACTTTTAATTGGTAGATTCGAAAATGTGTGTATTAGTGAGATCTTTTATTAAGCTTCGTAAATGCAATTTATCTGCAGTAAAAGCACAAAAGCAAGCTGTGGTAAATGTAAAATAGGTATATACACAGTACCTACACCATCAGAATTTTGTCTAATAGGTAGCTTTTTTACACACAAAAACAAGTTTAGCTGCGTCCAACGAAAAGAAAATGTGCTAATGCAATAATTTAGGTATGTATGTAAGTACAGTGCTTGAAAGCATCAAGGAGCATCTTATTGACTTAACCTTTATGTGGCTGGATAGGTACCCGGGTACCGTTTTCAGATTGAAATGTTAATATCTTTTGTGAATTTGCTGAGCTTCGAAATTCCGTGACATCTTTAAACTTGCTCTATAAGTATTACATTTTATTATATACATTTTCTTATTTAGATTTAATTTTTAATGAGAAAATGGTATCCGAAATTATTACAACCCGGATACCTCCATTTAAAATGAGGTACGTAGCGATGGAGGTGAAAGAAGAAAAAGTAACATTTTTACATCTTTTGTTTATACCTATATGTTATAATAAAGATGTATAAAAAGAACAAAAACAAATAATAATAAGATTCACTGCCTGTTAATTACAGGTACCTATCGCAAACTGCCGTAGTAACAGAATGCTCATTGCAAACTGGTTTTGAACAAAAGTTTCATACTTTTCGAGTTTGCTTCTCTGTGATTCAATTCCCGGCAAACATAACATTTTCTAATTACCAAAATATGCCCAGAGTGTGTCGACGCCGTCTTTGGTTTATTGTAATATTTTATAATTAAATGCAGGTGTTTCTGTAGCAAGGAGGTGCAGATTATGCATTGTACAAAAATGGTGCCCAATTCGAGCAGTATTTATAGGATAGTGTTTCGATTTCTTCATTTGATTATTTTAGACCAAACTAAACTTATCTTAAACAAAATGTTTCTATTAATTTAATTTATTAACCTGCTAAACTAAATATTAATTTCGGGCAATAATAACATTTTAAAACATTATTTAAAAAGGACAATAATTATCAAATATTCATAAAATTAGAACTACGTTTATGCAAAATAGTCGATGCAATGAGGAATTTTGGTTAAATATACTAACAAATTTTCAAATTTATAGAGTTAAACAAGCTTCTAAACTGGCTCCAAGAATTGGTCATCATCTGTATTTTATTCGCATAAGTTTTATTGCATAAATATACAAATAAAGACGATAGATAGGATTTTATGCAAATCTTAATCATTGATGTTTACGTGGTGATACGAACCTGTATGAATATACGCGCTGTTAAAAATTCGACCGTAGACTTTACGTGATCGTTTAAGACAATAGTGTGAGTGAAACATTTAACATCCATTAATTTATTTATCGCATCAGGTCGATTACTGTAAAAGATGAAATTTTAAAATCGCACAGGCCTCTTTTCAATTGTTTGTAATGATGACAGGATTGGGATCCCAAAGTTCAACAAAAATTCAATATATTTTTGGGAGCTTAAGGTATACCTACGTTTAATTTCTTAAGAAAGTCTGCTATGAAAAAGACGTTTATTCTATTGTAGAAGCAAATATAACACAAATGCAGATTATATAGTTAAACGGTTTGTTACTTTAACTTAAAATAGGAATTTGGCAAATAATAAATAATCCAGAAATAAAAAAAATAGATTCTAAAATGAAATAAATAATCACAGAAATATAAAAATTATAAAATAAATTCTAAAATAAAATAAAAACTAAAATAAAATAAATAATCACAGAAATAACAAAATTATAAAATAAGTTCTAAAATAAAATAAAAATTCAATAATGGATCCAATAGCCATTTGTATCCACAACTTCCTGTAGTCTCCGAGCCATGGAACCCACCATATTTGGACATATCTTAGTGCCTCTTAAACCTTCCCAAATCTGGATAACGTGGCGGTGAAGTGCTTTTCTGGTTCTTGGTACTGGCCCTCACTGCTGCTCCCACATTTGACACATAATACCCCATACATTTTCAATGGGGTTCAGACCGGGAGACTTAGAGAGGCCGTAACCAGTCTGGCGGTATGTACTGCGGAGTTATCTTGCACTAACACAACTGGTGCAGGTGCAGGATAGATCGCCCGATCGCTGGGAATCAATATATCTTCTAAAACGCGAATATACAGGGTGTCCGCAATATACAAAGCATGCTTTTAAGGGATGATAGCTACAACGATTTAGAAACAAAAACATATAATACACCTTGGGTCTATCTGTAAGCGTAAACGAGAAAAAAAATTATTTCTCATGTCACAAACTTCGATGCATACTGTACACCGGCAGCTGATCAGTGCAAGATTTACCCGACGATTACAGGCGTGTGTTGCAACACATCCAGCCTTTCCTGTAATACATTTTCTCCTGTCTCTCAAAAAAGTCCTTTTTAGAACCACCAATTTATCACAAATAAAAGAAAAGAACTCAATTTTGCAGTAGCCTTTACGAAAGAGCTTAAAGCGCCATAACATAATTGCTACTGGCGGAAATATTTAAATTTTAAAATTCTTGTTACAATCTCCCCCGCTGGTTTAGACGACGACCCGACGAGGAACCAGAGTCTTCGAGATATTCTTCCAAGATCGGCCGCGCTTTCTAATGGGCAGTTCGGGCTGACCGTCGTCGTCCCCTTGGTATGGGGTCAAGGCTGAGGTACGATACACCCCCAATGGTATGTTCGGTGTATTAGGGTTCGCAGCTTGAAAAGTGGTAGCTGATAACCTTTTAGTAATCTTATAGGGTTCATCTCTTCTGGGGTTGAATTTTGAGGCAACCTTCTTCTTCCCATCACTACGAGTATGGGTGGCAATCCATACCAGATCCCCAACATTAAAATTAGGCGAAGGTCTACTGTGTTTATCAGTATACATCTTCTGGCGATCTTGTTGGAACTCATTGGTAGCTTTCGCTGCGACTAGGGTAATTGCTACTTTATCCAGATAGGGCGTTATCTGTGGAATAAACGTTTCTGACTGGATAATCGCACGTAGGTCATTATGAACTTCATCTGGAGTTCTCAACTCTCGGGCGAATGTTAAATATGCGGGTGTAATTGCAAATCGGATCGATGGAAGTTCATCCACTCAGCTAGTGTGATTATCTCCGACGAGTGTGGCTAGACGAGGTTTCAAATCTCTGTTCTTTCGTTCAACCATATTTGCTTGCGGGTAATAAACGGGTGTTAAGCTCTGTTTAATATTAAAGCAATGACAAACCTATTTGCATTACGGCAGATACAAAGTATACTCCGTTATGCGAGATAATACTGCGTGGCAGTCCGTATGTGAGGAATACCTCGTGTATCAATGATCTAGCGCATTCGGCGGCAGTAGCTTTGACTAATGGAAATAGCTCTACCCATTTAGACGCTGTATCTTCTACAATGTGTATCCATTGATACCCTTCGTCAGTTTGTGGCAAAGGCCAAACAGATCGATGGCTAACACCTCAAATCGTTGTGCGTAGCTGGGCGTTTGCACTAGACCAGCTGGTTTCTAATTAGTAGCTTTATATCGTTGACACTCAGAACAGCCTTTTACATGATCTGTATCAAATTTCCTCATGCCAGTAAAATAATAATGTCTCATAATCCGTCGTAGTGTCCGCTCGGTACCGTAAGGAGCAGCGGTTGGAGCGTCATGGTACTCCTGTATCACGCTTAAGCGATGGGACAACTAGCTGTGCGTCTTCATTGTCTTCAGAATCAGTGTGTTTGTACAAGACGCCGTTGGACATAATGTAACCGCGGACCGTCTATCGGTCATAATCATCATCGTGAGGCTTCTCAAAACTATCGATTATTTTCGTTAATTTTCGTTATCTTTAGGTTGCTCAGTTCGAATATCGGCTCGTGAGTGCCTAGGCAAATCTATTGTGACCTTGCAGATCCCGCAAATAGGTGTATCATCGTGTTGGCATGGTGGTTCTGATAACATATTGGCAACCACATTGTGCTTTCCCGGTGAATATTCTATTTTTAAATTGTAGCTTTGTAAAGCCAGAGCCCACCTGGCTAATCTTCCAGTGGTGACTTTAGGCTAAGCAACCACTTGAGCGGTTGGTGGCCAGTAACAACAATCACTGATGAGGTATGCAAGTATCCTCGGAACTTGGTCAAATTCCCTACCACAGCAAGGGCTTCCCTTTCTGTGGTGCTGTAATTCCTCTCCGCAGACGTCAAAAGTCGGCTGGCGTACTCAATCGGATGGTCTTCCTGTAGTAGGACAGCACCTAAGACATAGGCGGAGGCGTCAGTTTTTAGGGTATAAGGCTTGGATCCATCATTCTGCTTTAGGATAGGGGCAGACAGTAAAGCTAGCTTCAATTCTTGAAAGGATTCTTGTTGTGGAGGTTCCCATTCCCATTTAGCGCTCTTCTTCGTCAGATCAGAAAACGGTCTGGATAATTCGGAGAATTTGTTTATAAACCGTCTATACCACGAACACGTTTGTAAGAACGACTGAATTTGTTTTATGTTGCGCGGCGGAGGCGCATTCACGATCGCGGCGGTTTTATCAGGATCTACACGGCTTCCATCACTGGTAATTACATGACCGAGATACTTTACACGCACACTTGCAAATGTACATTTTTCGCGATTAGTGCGAAGCTTAAACTATCTAAGTCTCGTAAACACTGACTGTACGTCTTAAAGATGCGAGTCAAAGTCGCCCGACAGCACAATTAAATCGTCTAAATATGTTAAGAGCAATACACCAGAAAATCCACTTCGAAACCGATCCATTAGTCTTTGGAAAGTGCTCGGCGCGTTGCACAAACCGAATGGCATAGTGCGATAGCGATACGTACCGAAAGGACAAACAAACGCGGTTTTGTCTCTATTTACTTTACACCGTCTGCCAGAAGCTTGTTTATTTCAGTATCTAACATTTCTTTTTTGGAAGGCGTCATGCGATATGGTGGAACTGATATTGGGACGTGCGATCCTGTGTCATTTCTATGCTCTGCATATGGTGTCGGGTCTCTCCCTAATTCGAAAATGTCTTGGTTACCCTGTAGCAATGCAATCAGACGAGATTTCTCCTCATCTCTCAACATTGTTCCTTCATCAGATCTGAAACTGATCGAATGGATTTCGATATTGGGCGTGTTATCGACTTCAAAACTTAAAGGATACAACTCATCGGGCTTATCTGAGAAATGCCATAATTGATCCGTGATACGTAAGTCTATGCCTGAATCAGACAAAAAATCTATGCCCAACAATGTTACATCGGCATTAGGTAATGATACAAAAATAGTTGGTATACATTTTCCTCGAAGCATAACGTCAACTTTAGTAATGAAGACGTTTTCGGTTTTTATCGTACCATCTGCCAGTTTCATACGCATCATTTCTTTGTTAAATATTTGCCCTTTCTTTCTTAAAATATTCGTCAACACTTTGCTTTGCAGCGGTATATAGCCGTACCGTTAAAATTGAACACCTGAATAGATAGCAAGGGTCTTGGCTTAGGTGATAAAGTAATTGGCTCAATTGAACTAAAATCTACTGATGAACTAGCACCGATACAAGATGGACAGTTTGATTTTATGTACCCCGGTTTTCCGCAACCAAAACAATGTATTTGTGAAGTACTAGAATTTCTGTTTTCTTTAGGATCTGTGCTAGATGTCGAAGAGCCCTGCCTCAAAGATGGCTTGCTTTCTAATTTACTTTTCGAAGCAAATTTTCGACATTCGTCTTTTATATGGCCATATAATTTACAATAACTGAATTTACTGCACTTTAAGCTGTCTTGCTCTGCTTTGAGATCAACATATTTTGCACACGTTTCATCTATTAACCTACATTCTCTCAATAAATCGGAAAATGTTTTTACCTTGTCCCGAGATACCTTTTCTCTAATATATTTATGCAACAAACCATAACCATATCTAGTTGAATGGTTTCTGTCAATGTATTAACGTATTTGCGACAATATAGCTCTTCATACTGCTCGATCTGCCAATTTGTTGTAACAATATTGTTGAAATTGTTCTTGGGTTAACGTTACTGATTGATTATCCATCGTTGGATTAGAAGAGGAACGTAACCAGTACTTCGATTTAGTCTCCGTAATGACAATATTAATATAATACGGAAAGATAGTACCTACTTACAGTTGCATCCAAAATTTAAAATTGAAGATCCGGCCCCTGCAATGGCGCATGCGTACACCGATAGGTAGGAAATTCCGTTTACGACACTTACTTGAAATGCTGATTACTTGGTGAATTCAGGTACATTCACTTTAACAATAAATGTATGTAATGATTGTAAACTAACGCTATATAACCGTTCTCACTCAACACTTATACGTAAAATGTCAATTAAACTTGTTGTTCCACGCGGGAAGTTTTTCATCGAACGACGTTTTTATTCAATACAATGTCAATGAATATGCTATGAATGTTCCAGATGGGATGCTTTTACCGAACGATGTTCTTATTTAACACAAAACAACAATTTTATAATGTTTCACCCACGGGGATGCTGTTATAAAATGTTCTGATAGCACGCGTTGTGTTCATAACCTCTTACACATAACACGACTTTTTTCGAAACGGCTCCATGTTGGGCGCCACTTTATACCTAAGCTCTTTATTTTTATTAATTTACAATATTAGTGTAACTCGTATAATATATTCTAATAGTTATACATATTACATAATATTGGTATTAAAGATAGGATGGGTACGTTTTCATGTCCGTGGGTGCGTTTCAAAAATAACGTCGGACGTCGTCGTGTGTTTTGCCACCGTTTCAAAATTCTGATTGTACAACTAGAATGTATCCAAATCTACAGTCGGACGTCCAACGTCGAACGCGCACCGAACGTAGTTACTAATTTTGAAACATACCCCGTGTGTCCGAGATTCGTCCACTATCCCTATTACCGCACGGTTGCTACTGGCGGGAATATTCAAATTTGAACTTCTTGTTACAAGTGTAATTTTTTCACATGTGTAAATTTTTACTCGATAATTTTTACAACCAGCTGTAGGGATTTTACTCATTTCTTACTGCTTACAATAAACACTTTTACATGAATGTACATACAAGTGCAATAGATCACTTTATGAGCAGATAGACGTATTCCTTCTAAAGACATTCAATATAAATATGAAATGCATTAGAGTCAGAGTAATTGGAAACAACATACATAGTTACATTAGCAGTGTTACACTCAAAACTAGTAATTTGTTCAACTTGATTTTTTGGCATCAAAATGACTTTATATGTGTAAAGCATGTTATGATAATAATATCAACTTTTTATCATTGATACTTTTTTGCAAAAAAAATCTCTTCTGCGAAGAGATTAATGACGAATATAGAAAAGTTTATGTGATGTGCACAATTTTGAATTGGGCGCCGTGACAGACGTGTGCCAGGTTAGGTTTAATTCCCAGATGTAAAAACTTCTTGTATATACATAGTTGGTGGAATAAATGAATGAAAACAAACCGGTGGATTTTATTTGGAATATAATAAAGACGACATGGTGCCGAAACCCGTTTCTTCATTTTAAGAAGAGAAAAGTACGAGGAAAAAGTAGGATTACCAAGATATAATGGAATTCGACAAAATGTCGAAAGGCAACGCGGCCATGAGGCAAGATGGTAATTTGTACGAAAATTGGTTATTCTTCAAACAAAGGTTCCTAAATTATTTAAAAGCAACCGATATAATGAATAAATCAGAAAGTGTACAGTGTGCATTTAATTGGAGAAGCAGGATTCCGGATATTTAACATGTTCAAAATTGCAAAAGGAGAAAACGATAAGTTGCAACCTTTATTAGATATAATTGACAAGCATTTTAAGCCGAAGAGCAATGTATCCAATGAAAGATATAAATGTTTTACGAGGAAGCCTGCAGAAGAGGTATCGCAGTTCATAGCGGATTTGCAGAACAAGGCCAAACAATATCAATTTGAAAGACAGCTTAATCAAGACGAACATCACGTGTGGGATAAGAGATGAAAAAATGATGACATCATCTGAGGTTAATCTGCAATTGGTTCGGAAGACCCCAAGACAAACGAAGCCGTCAAAATTCAGCAGTTCTACCCATTGTGAAAAATTACCTGTGTTAGGTAGGTATGTGTAATTTAAACTGTGAATATAAACCCGAAATACACAATATTAAATTTTACGTTCTCAATTCAAAATCAGCAAGTGTTATAGGATTACCAACCTGCAAAACTTTAAAATTAGTAAAGAGATTATTTTTGATCGAAAAGAATGTTAATTTAAATAAATTAAAAAATTTAGAGTGTCTACATCATAGCAGAATACAATGATGCATTTTCAGGCATAGGCAGAAGCATAGCACATAGAATTAGATGAAAATTCTCAACCAATACAACACCCTTCGAGAAAAATACCATACGCTCTTAGGAATAAGATAAAATCCTTGTTAAAATTGATGAACCTACAACGTGAGTTAATTGAATGGTGTTAAAAAGAAAACCTAATGGTAGCTTGAGTTTATGCATAGATCCTCGAGATTTAAACAACTACATAAAAAGGGAGTTACATCAACTACCAACGGTGGAACATATAGCCAGTGATTTAGCAGGTAACAAATATTTTAGTAATTTAGACGCGTCCAGTGGGTTTTATCAAATACCATTAAATAAAACTAGTAGTAAAGTTTCTACGTTCAGTAGTATATTTGACAGATACAGATTTTTAAGGATGCCCTATGGTATTAAGTCGGCTTCAGAAGTTTTTCATAAAAGATTTCAAAACATGTTTAACTTAGAGGGTGTAAGAGTGTATATTGGTGACATACTCATATATGGTTCTACCAAGCAACAGCATAACAGTAGATTACAATAAGTTCTAGAAATTGTGCGTAAACATAATATTAAATTCAATAAATCAAAATGTGAATTTGGTTTAAATCAAATAAGTAAAGTACTTAGATTTTATTTATGACGAGTTTGGTCAAAAGGTTGATCCAGACCAAGTCAAATCAATACTTAGTTTGAAAAAGCCCAAAAATATCAAAGATGTACCTACCTACAACGTTTACTTGGAATGGTCACTTATTTATCCAAGCACATACCAAACTTGTCGCAAATAACCTCACCCTTAAGAGAGCCCTTAACACATGAAACAGCACTGGGATGAACCTCAAGAGAAGAGTTTCAAAAATTTGCTCCAATCAATAAGTAATGCTTGTACATTAAAACATTTTAACATTAATAAAGAAACCACTATAACAGTAGACTGTACTAGCA
Organism: Popillia japonica; assembly: GCA_004785975.1. NCBI lineage: Eukaryota > Metazoa > Arthropoda > Insecta > Coleoptera > Scarabaeidae > Popillia > Popillia japonica. The sequence continues at coordinate 18,303 of SMLS01068225.1, forward strand.
ATGCAGTTGGTATGCCATTACTACATGACAATCAACCTTGTGCCTATGCTAGTGGAGCTCTTACAGAGACTCAGTGCAATTACTCACAAATAGAAGAAGAACTGTTCACTTTTATCTAGAAACTGATCATAAACCTCTAATTTCTATGACTAAGAAACCAATTTCTAATTGTCCTCTTAGACTTCAGCGAATGCTATTAAAGTTAAGAAAATATAACTTTACTTTGAAATTTAAAAAATGGTCAGAGTTACACATAGCTGATACATTGTCTCGTACTTGCACTGAAACTGCTTGTAAGAGAGATGAACTTAATAATGAATTAGAAGAACAAATATGTTTAATTAATTTAAATTTTAATGATTTAAAATTAAGAGAAATTATTACTGAAACCGAGAGTGACAATATTTAGAACAAGTTAAGAAATATGCAAAAGATGGCTGGCCTAAAGATATGCCAGAGCAGAGAGTATGTAATCATACATTTTAAATCCATTTTTGCTCGTCATGGCATTCCAGATACATTGATATCTGACGATGGAAAACAATTTGATTCTTCTGAGTTCCAAACATTCACCATAAGTGGGAATTCAATTTAGTTAACTCCAACCCAAAAAATTCAACATCCAATGGTCTAGCTGAACGTAAGTACCATCAAGAACTTACTGAAGAAAGCCTTGCACGATGGGCAAGACCCTTATATGACACTATTGTTATGTATCCAGGTACCGGTGCGCTCCTATTGTCACCCGACATTGCACGAACAAGCGCGGGAAGTAATTGGGAGATAGGCGAGTACGATGTGTGGGTGTTCCTTCATCAGCCATTTCATCATCATATGCATCTTGGATGGATATTTAACGTTTGCAAGTATGATAAATAATGTGTTATAGTTAGTTACAGTTAATTATAGTGAATAGATACTGCAGACTGCTCACAGTATATCGCGCAGTCACCCAGTAACTTCACGAGCTCGTGCAATATCGGAAAACGGGTGACCATAGAAGCCTACCGGAACCGGTATAGCGGTAGCCCAGTCGATACTAGCAGAACATTTAATGTCCAGAAAATATAATTGTACCCACTGTTAATAAAAACTTAATGCCAGTAATTTCACATACATATGTACTAGTCATGTTAGAAAACAATTAAAAAGCAAACAATTAATACAAAAACGATATTATAATTGCGGTACTATACCTTGCTTTTTAATAAGGGGACCTAATCGAAAATAGCCGCCAAAATATAGGCTTACGATTGGATTGTTGCCGGTCATGTTTACACTGCCAAAATTTGGTATTTAGTAACGCCATATTGTAGATACAGTTGAGTAAATATTTTGTTAAATATTTTTCTGTTATCTTTTTGAAGAAAATCAGTTGTTTCTTTTTTACTATTTGCTTGTAAAAATGGATCCACAGGCTTAGTACAAGTTGATTATCACTATCGCCTCCAAGAAAACGTGCTATTTGGGCGTGGGCTATACAGGAAAAGCAAGTTATACTGAACATGTATGTACAATAAAATTATTGGTAGTAATCCTACAATAAAGAAAATACAGATAGCACTGCGAATTTCAAACAGTTTAGGTAACGTACAACATTATTTATAAATATGTATATTTATCAACAATAATAATAGATGTTTCGAAGACAAGTCCTTTCCGTATTCTTGGTGAATATAAAGCTAAGGATTAATTTCATCACCATTAAAACGAGCTGAAAGAAAAGTACTATACATTTGACGACACTATTAAATACATGATCAGAAGAATCATACATGACTTTTTTTACGCTGGAGAACTTCCTACAAACGGAATGTTAAAGAAAATAAGAGATGATCAAAATATATCTCTAATGCGTCGTTCAACTTTGTATAAATTAATAAAGATGCTTAATTGTAAGTACGTTTGGGTATTAATTATTTAAGTGATTTGTATAATGTAGGGACGATATTTAAAAGTAGGTTGTGATTATCTGTCAAGCTGACAAGTTTATATTTTTCTCAATAAAGTTTATTTTCATTATCTACTTCTTAAATTGTAAAATGAATCCTACAATTTGGGGGCTCAACCGGGATATACATATATATGTGTATTTGAGAAGCAGAAGACGAAGTGAGTTAAGACGTAAAAGAAAATTGTAACTTCAAACGACGGAGCAAGAAGCGTAAGAAGAAGACGAACAGGAAGACGAAGAAGAATATAAACTCGGAAGAAGAAAAAGACGACAACGACGAAAAAGAAGAAGAAGACGTAGAAGAAGAAGTAGAAGACGAAGGAGAAGAAGAAGACGAAGAAAAGTGTAGTATTATACGTAGTGCAAAAACTAAAATGACGAGCTTATAAGATATAGAATTGGTGGAAAAGAACATAAAGACGGTTCCATATAAAACAATAAAAATATTATATAAAATAATATTTGAAGATGACAGCGACAGAAGAGGACGTAAGAAAATACGAGAATTTTTAGGATTTAAATATGACAAGAACGCAGACGAATACAAAAATAAGAGTGCTTTTGTTAAGCAATCTTTCAGTGTTGCAGAGTTGGTAGCAGTATGCAATTTATTACATTTAGATTATGAAGGAAGCTTAGAAGAATTGGCTGAGAAAATTACGGGTGCTTTAATCAATGTAGATTCATTACGAAAGGAGAACAAAAAAGATTACGACGAAGAAGATGAATACGATGATAGCGAAGAAGATGATAACGATGAACAAGAAGACGTGGAAAGAAAAGATGACGAAGAACAAAAGAAGATAAAAGAGAATAAAGACGAGAAAACACCTAGATTTCCTATTAGTTTCAGAGATGTGGAAGATTCGATGCGTACGTTTGACGGCAGCGAAGATTTTTCCATGGAGAAATGGATAGAAGAATTCGAAGATAATGCAGAAGTTATGGAGTGGAACGACTTGCGCAAATATATGTATTCGTCCAAAAATCATTGAGGGGAGTAGCTAAGTTGTATGTACAGGGCGAAGCAGGACTGAACTCTTGGAGGAGTTTAAAGCGGGCATTATTGAAGGAATTTTCAACGAAAATTAATAGCGTGAAACTACATGGAACGTAGAGGACGAGACAAATTAAAAAAGGTGAGTCTGCACAGGAATATTTATTAGTTATGAAGGAAATTGCTAGTAGAGGTAGCATAGACGATGAATCATTAATTCAGTACGTTATAAACGGAATTGCTGTTGATGACCCAAATAAAATAGTTCTTTACGGTTCACGTAATCTAAATAACTTAAAGATTATGAACAGCTACGAAAAACGAGCAAAGCGAGCACAAGTCGTAAAATTAATTCTAATGGCCGAGAGAAAACTACAAATGCTAAAAGTAGCCCAAAATCTGATGGTAATGTACGTTGCTTTTTATGTGGTGCGATGGGCCTTCGATCTGCGGATTGTGCGCATAAAAGTAAAGGGTTCAAACGCTTTAAATGTAACAATTTTGGTCATAAAGCACACGACTGCAAATCAAAAACCGCGAATCAAGATTCGTCGATTAAGAGCCTTTCAGTCACTACTAATAACATGTATCACAAACAAATCGGCATCGGCAACATAACTGTAAATGCACTAATAGATACAGGTAGTGCCGTAAATGTTATTAGACAGGATATACATAGAGCTATGGGTTCACCACGGTTACAGAAATCCTTGGCGCAACTTATTGGCTTTGGTGGTCATTCGGTGAACATGTTAGGATTTTATGAGGACGATATAGTAATAGATGACGACACCTTTTTCACTAAGATCTTTGTGGCACCCAATGGCACTATGAATATTGATGCTGTAATTGGGCAGGAATTATTACGTCACGCTGAAATGAAAAGTAGTATTGATAACATCACCATTTGCAAGTTAATGAAAGAACCGGCGATTATGACGATTGAGATGACGAATTTAGACGAACCAATCATAGGAGGACTGTACTAAAGATGCAAAGGAGCGAGTACGAGAAATGGTGTTAGCGTATGAACCAAAGAATACGAAAACGACGAATGTAACAATGAAAATAATTACAACTGAGGATATCCCGATATATCATCACCCAAGAAGGCTTCCTTTTATAGAACGAGAAATTGTGGATAAACAGGTGCAGGAATGGATTAACGATGGAATCATAGAGTCATGCACTTCAGAATATGCCAGTCAGGTGGTGATAGTGAAGAAAAAAGATGGATCCCACATACTATGCATAGATTACAGGAAATTGAATAAAGTTGTTGTGAAGGATAGATATCCACTACCGTTAATCGAAGATCAGCCTGACCGATTGCAAGAGGCCGGTGTGTTCAGCACATTGGATCTCAAAAATGGATTTTTTCATGTGCCAGTTGAAGAACAGAGCAGAAAATATACTGCCTTTGTAACGCATAATTCACAGTACCAGTTCTTGAAGGTACCATTCGGATTTTGCAATTCGCCTTCAGTGTTCCAGAGGTTTATCAACACCATCTTCTCCGACATGGCAAGGAAAGGAGTAGCATTGCCTTATATGGACGATCTGATAATACCCGCAAAGGACGAAGATGAGGCAGTAAAAAGACCGCAAACGGTTTTGGAAAGTTCTAGGATCTATGGTTTGGAGATAAATATGAAGAAATGCCGATTTCTACAGAAGCGTGTAGGATTTCTAGGCCATGTAATCGAGAATGGAAGAATAGAACCATCTGACGCCAAAACTAAAGCCGTTTTGTGTTTTCCAGAATTGAAAACTATTAAACAGGTCCAAAGTTTTCTAGGTCTAACCGGATACTTCAGAAAGTTTATACCACAACATTCGGTAATAGCAAGGCCATTAACAGATTTACTACAGAAGAACCAGATGTTCAAGTTTCAAGAAAAAGAGAAAATTGCATTCGAAACATTGAAAAGTTTGTTAGCGGACAAACCAGTTTTACAAATATATCGACAAGGAGCTGATACAGAGGTGCATACTGATGCAAGCAGGAGGGCTATAGCGCAGTGCTGATGCAAAAATCGCGTGAAGATAATCACTTTCATCCAGTCTACTACATGAGCAAAAAGACTACTCCGGCGGAACGAAAATATTGCAGCTACGAATTGGAAGTATTGGCTATAGTGGAAGCGCTCAAGAAGTTTCGCATCTACTTACTGGGTCATAACTTCAAGATAATAACTGATTGCAATGCTTTCCAAAAAACGATGCATAAAAAGGAACTAACAATTAGGGTTGCTAGATGGGCACTATTACTTGAAGAATTCAACTACCAAATTGAGCATCGGTCTGGTTCTCGCATGAGGCATGTGGATGCACTCAGCCGTTACCCTATTATGCAGATAACTGAAGCTTTAATACCTAGAATAAGAAAAGCACAAGATAAAGATGACCAAATCAAAACAATTAAGGAATATTATGTTACAAAGAGTACGATGATTATTTTATGAGGACAGATTTACTTTATAAGGTTGCAAAAGATCGTGAACTACTGGTGGTACCAAAAGACATGCAAGTCGAAGTAATAAGATCAGCACACGAAAGGGGACAATTTGCTTGCAGGAAGACGAGGGAGCTCATCGAGCAGGAGTACTTTATACCGGGTCTACAGAGTAAAGTAGAACGATTTATAACCAATTGCGTTCCATGTATTATGTTAAATAGAAAAGCAGGAAAGAAAGAAGGTTACCTACAAGCAATATTTAAGGAAGCCCTGCCGTTGCATACATATCATCTTGATCATTTAGGACCGTTGGAAACAACAGCAAAGAGCTATAAACACATACTTGCCGTAATAGATGGATTTACAAACTTCGTTTGGCTCTATCCAGTGAAAACAACCAGTACACGGGAGACTCTGAGTAAATTGGAAATTCAAAAACAAGTCTTTGGAAACACAACCCAGATTTTGACGGATATAGGATCTGCCTTTACTTACAACGACTTCGAGCAATACTGCGAAAAAGAGGGCATCAAGCACATTAAAATTACAACAGGATTACCTTGATCCAATGGACAGGTTGAACGCTTACATAGAATTATCATACAAGTGCTTGCGAAGCTAACAATAGAAGACCCCATAAAATGGTACAGACATGTAAACGAGGTACAGCAAGTAATCGATTCAACCTTTCAACGCAGTATTGGCATAACACCTTTCGAATTATTAACAGGAGTGAAGATGAAGACCAAGAAAGACGAGCATATAAGACAGTTAATAAATGAAGAACAGATAGAAATGTTCATGGAAGATCGAAGTGGAATGAGAGAACAGGCTAAAACTCAAATAGGGAAAATTCAGGAAGAAAATCGGAGGATTTATAATTCTAGAAGAAAAGATCCAGCGAGGTACGAGGTTGGAGACCTCGTTGCCATTAAAAGAACTCAACAAGGTCCAGGGCTTAAATTGCGGACGCACTATTTGGGTCCGTATCAAGTGACTAAAGTCAAACCATACAATTTCTATGACGTCATCAAGGAAGGAGATCATTACGGCCCTACCAAAAGTACAGCCACAGCCGAGTATATGAAGAGATGGACGGTCTCCAATACAGGCAGTTCGGGCGGAGAGGAAGAGGAACCGAAGGACCGAGATAGTGACGTAGACAAGGTGTCCGGGTCGGTCACCACCAGGACGGCCGAGTGTAGGGACGATATTTAAAAGTAGGTTGTTGGTAAAAACAGAAGAAACAAGTTATTATTATTAGAGATATTATCTGTCAATGTGACAAGTTTATATTTTTCTCAATAAAGATTATTTTCATTATCTACTTCTTAAATTGTAAAACGAATCCTATGTACGTATTTACAGATATTTAAAACGTAAATCGCAAAAGTTTATTGCTTGAACGTGAACTCATTATTTTGTGGAGACGAAGATATTTGTCTTCAATACGAAAATATAGAAATGAGCAACATCGAATCTATCATTTAGATGAAACATGCTGAATAAAGGGCACACAAGAGCAAAAGTGTGGGTAGCTGTTAATATTACAACACGCAAACAAGCATTTATAGATGGTGTAACTACTGGTCTCACAAATCCTACTGGTAAAGGAAGACACTTAATTATTTTACATATTGGTTCTAAAAACGGTTTTGCTAACGATGGGTTATTACTACTTGAAGGAAGAAAAACAGTCGATTACCACGATGAAATGGATGCAAATGTTTTTGGAGGAGTGGTTCAATAATATTTTAAAGAAATTACCTGACAATAGTGTTATGGTAATGGATAATACCATACCATAGCAGAAAAAGAGAAAAAATACCAACACCTTTAACACGAAAAGCGGAAATGCAAGAATGGTTACTTCAAAAACAAATACCGTTTGGTCCCTCCATGGTGCGATTAGAGTTATTGGAAATAATAACATTATTCAAAAATTAAGTTAACACCAGTTTTTGTCGCTATGTAGTTTGGTGGACCAGCTAGTGCTTCTTTCTATTGTACTTTATAATAGTATGTAACATTAATTTTAAATTTCCAAAATACGAATTTTATGTTAAGATATTTGATGTACTCGTAGTAAAAATATAATGGAAATAATAAGATACATATTAACATTATTGTGCACTTATTTTTTTATAAATGTGTTGTATACCTACGTGAAATTTGTTTAAATATCCAAATGTAGGTAAATAACAAGTACTTTATTTGATTTTAATATGTACATCACCGCTAAAATAGCTATCAGTTTAATTTTCCTAATGTGAAAAACAAATTCCAAAATTTTCCAGAAGTTGTGAATATTAGTTACTGCGAGTATTCAGTTCGCGTTTCCGTTAGGCTGCTGGGCTTTCCAGTTGACGAAACGTTAAAATGAAAAAATCACGCCAATGTACTATGCACAAAGCTAAGTTACTGCTTTGCGATTCGCCGACATACAAAGGAAGATCCCGAACACGGAAATTCAAAAAAAATTGAAACTGAGGGGGATATTAGAGCATACTTAGCCTTTTCGGGACGGGCAACGACTGGAGTTGCTTAAATTTTTCTTACCCATCAGACGAGAAACGACTTGAGTTGAAAGCTTGGATGGAATGTTTGGGACGGGAAACTACCGCAGTTAACAAGTTAAATAAAGGTGTTAAATTATGATGACCAATACCGCCCATATTTAGCGCGTATTTGATGATTACCCTACTTTATTTTGATACCTAAAAGTTATTACCTGTGCATTGAAGGAATACCTATTTCGTTTTTGAAACTTTTTTTCAGTTTTCTTTCCAATATTTATAATAAATAATATTATATAAATACATACTTTCGGTAATTGAATGTTTTTTAGTTTATGTTGTGTATTAGTTTTTTGAAAAGTTATAATAATGTGTTTTTATATGTTTTTTTTTTATATTTTATAGGTTTTTCTGTATTTTTTGATGTTTTTGAAGTTGAAGTTTTGCTTTTTCTCTGATAGCAGTATTTAATTTTCATGTACTACAGAAAAAAATCAGAATCTAACATTTTTTTGGAATTAATAATTTGACGCATACGGACGTGAAACAACCGGAGTCGGTAGGCTAACCGCGCCCGTCCAGCCAAAATCGGGTTATTGTGTCACTAACAATGAATTATTTACTTCTTATTTTAAGGTACTCTTTCAGTCTGTGAAGTTTTATCGAAATCGGGATATGACACCTGCCGGTGTTCCTTTGTTGGAATAGTTTCTATCCCTATTGTCACAATGCCGCCAAAATGTTCTTTACTTAGTTTTATACTTAGTATCTCTTGTAGCAAATTTGATGTAACTTTTTGTTTCCTGGCCAATAGTATGAGCAAAAGTCTAATACATAACAGAATGGAGTCCCGTGGCGGTGTCCTGAATGTTCGAGCTGCATATTGTAAGAACTCGTCTGTTTGCCATTTTGGGTTAGAGGGTAACAATCAGTTTACTGTTTTATTATAGGTGTACTATTTTGAAAAGCCGCGTTAGAAAGCTTCTGTTCTCATCGTTTGTGTCCTTACTGAATTCTAAATATTGAACAATATAATATGAATCGATAATTGTAATTAACTCATACGATTGCCGAGTTTCTTTCGAGCCGGCATATCCGGCCATTTGTACGATATCAACGCATTCACTGCCACTGCCACAAAACTAATGCTGACATAATTACTAAGAAATTGCGTGTTATAATGTATTAGCAACATTACCCTGCTAGAGAACAAGACAGTTGCCCCGTTGGAAGGTAATTTTAGAATAGACTGATGTTCTAAAACGCTAAAGAAAGCAACTACTGACCAAAATTCCCAAATGAGCGATCATTAGTTGGACGAATGAGCCCCTAGTAATACCACCAGCAACATATTAAGTTGTATCAGTATCGTGGAGGAGTACACTGTAGTGCTCAATTCGAGCAATATTTACAGGAATGTCATTTTCTACTTTCTTTTTTAATCTAATCTTATTTTCCTGATTTTTTTTTCACTTCTAGGTCAATTGAAACACTATTAATTCGATTAAAGATCAATTTAATCCAGCACCTTTACAATTTATTCGGTTTTCGTTACAACTTCGTCAGCGGAATAAAATTAACATTTAATTCGTGTCAATTAATAAACAATTAACCTATCAACAAAATTATCTAAAGGCAAACGAAATTCAAGGATATATAGGAATATGTTTACAATACCGTGGACAATGTAAGATATTTTTGAATTGCGAATTTATGGTCATAAGAATAATGATCCTTATGTCAATGTATTTTTTCCCAAACTTTTAACAATTCTGTTCAAGAACTATGGAAAAACATGGCAAAAAACCTAGTCAAGAGCTCTATTTGATAAAACTCGGGCGTAATTAGGTAATTAAGTTGTTATTATGAGGCTTTCCGAATGTTGACTGTATCATGGTTAGTAAGATACATACAGTACCTACAAAATGCACAAGATATACAATAAAAAACTCGACGTTCCGCCACTAATGTAAGTTGCTTCTTTAGGGGCAAAGAGGGTATCTGGGGAGTGCAGAGGGGGGACCAGATGCTCACGGTAATTCGACATGCTAGAGGCGAAAAGCTTCTGGTAAGTGAGGGATGCCAGAAGGTTACGGTAACTCGACGTTCTATCATGCTAGAGGAAAAAACCTTCTGAACGTCAAAAAGTTTTCCTTCCTATCCTGGTTGACACGTCGAAATACCGTGACCTTCTGGTACCTCTCCTGAAGAAGCCACTTACATGAGTGGCGAAATATCGTCTTTGTATTCATATACCTTGTGCATTTTATTTTTATTTGTACTGTACCATATATACATATTGTTGCGTTCTTGGGTTCTTAAATTATAGTCTTTTTCAATTCTAACGCTTATAATAAACTTTAATAAAAACGCACACTAATACTAATTACTAACAAATACAATTTAACTAACTAATTTATTTTACTTGTATTATTTCGTATTTTATTTTTACGTGCCAACGTCAAAACTGCTTGTCAATACCTTTTCCGTAGTTGGCGCGCTGCCTCGTTACCGCGCAATCTAAATACTATCCCACGATTGCTACACTGCCCCCTCCTTAGAATCGTTCCGTCTCGGGACGTGTCCCGGAAAGCTTTGAGGCGTCGTGTCGGTATTTGCAATCGGAAGCACGGCGGCAACGCGACGACAGGAAGAATGAGCAGTCTACCGTCTTCTGGATTTCTCTGTCGCTGTGAGGATTATACGCGCACACCAGAATTTGGATACCAGTATGTTGGAATAGAACTTCTAGCATGTTCCGAACGATCCTCCAGTTTAAGCCGTCCATATCGCAACCAATCCTGGGCATGGCAATCTTCAACACATCCTTCTGCAGCTATCTTCCAACCTCAGTGCTTTCCCCACTTCAGGTACTTGTTTGCATAGCTTTTTCTGGCCACCAAACTTTTCCTTAAAATCCGCGCAATTCCTCTAGACATTTTCAGATCCTGGGCTACGCAATGAGCCAAGAAGTATTCCGGTGTTATTCTAAACAAGTCCAAGTGCTTCTCTGTCGTTACCCAGAATCTTGCTTTGCTGTTCTCAGGATAGTTCCTCATGAACTCTTCGAATGTGAGCTCTTCCGTTTGGAGCCTACGTGCCCGATCATCCTGGCCTTCCGGGTCGTTACTGCCAGCGTAGGGTGCTAGGCGGTTGAAATGCACCACTCTTGGTTTACCATTTGGTTGCTTACGTATACGATAGATGACATCGTTAATTCTTTTCATCACCAGATAAGGGCCTTCCCATGATATCTGTAGTTTCGGTGATAGGCCTCGACGTCTCCGCGGGTTGTAAAGCCACACCAAATCTCCTTGCTGGTAACCACCTTTCTCTTGCTCTTACGTCGTAGGTCTCCTTCATCCTATCACTGACATCTTGGATATTTCGCCGGACTTGTTCGTGGATATTGTCCATTCGGCGTCTTAAGTCGCTGACGTAGTCTTCTCCGACTAGGCTTTCTCCGGGTTTGGAGCCGAACATCAGATCGCACGGTAGTCATAATTCGCGACCGAACACTACACTCGCTGGAGTTACTCCTGTGGTTTCCTGTACGGCCGAACGATAGGCCAACAAAAATAAGTGAAGGTGTCGATCCCAGTCTCGTTGGTGGTTAGAGACTACCTTTGACAGATGTCTGTCTATCGTTCGGTTCATTCGCTCTACCATTCAGTCCGACTGCGGGTGTAATGTAGTTGTTCGTGTTTTGCGAATATTTAGTGCTTCGCACAAATTTTGAAATAAGGCAGATTCGAAATTTCTCCCTTGGTCGGAATGTAGCTCCAGGGGAACTCCAAATCGGCAGACCCATTCTTTCACAAGCAAATTCGCTATAGTAGATGCTTCTTGGTTAGGGACCGCATAGGCTTCTACCCATTTGGTAAAGTAATCCATGACGAGTACGATATATTTACTTCCTGCATCGGTTTCGGGAAATGGACCAGCTACATCAATAGCAATGCGCTCAAATGGACTACCTAGATTATATTGACGCATTGGCGCTCTCTTTTTCCTTGCTGATCCATTACTGGCAGCGCAAACACTACATTTCCTGCACCATTCTTTTACATCCTCTTTACAGTTCACCCAATAGAACCGTTCACGAACCTTCTCCAGCGTTTTCCTTCCGCCAAGATGCCCTCCTCCAGTTCCGTCATGGAGCTCCCTGAGTACATCTGGTACTCGACACCGAGGAACAATTAACTGCGTTCGTTGACGTCCTCCCTCTTGTTACTCCAATACGCGCTTTAATACTCCATCTTCCACAACCAGGGAGTCCCATTGTGCCCAATATGACTTCAAGGTTCGTGAACCAGGTGCAACCTCCTGCCAGCCTGGTCTTCTTCCTTCTCCTTTCCACTGTAAGATCCGGGTTAATACGTCGTCATGCTGTTGGTTGTTCCGTAATTGCTCTGGTTGCCAGTAATCATTTACGATAGTTGATCGTCGTATTGGCGCCATTTTAACTTCCGCACGAGTGCAGTGCGGACATTCTTTGGGACAGGGTCTCCTTGATAAGGCGTCGGCGTTCCGGTGGATTGCCCCCGCTCTAAGTTGGATCTCGAAATGGTAGTCCTGGAGTCTCTCAATCCACCTTGCTACCTGTCCTTTTGTTCTTGAATTGCAGCAACCATTTCAATGCTGCATGATCAAGAATTCTCTACCATAGATATATTTGTAGAAATGTTCTATAGACTTCACTACTACTAGTAGTTCTCGTGTTGTAACGCAGTAGTTACCCTCCGGTTTGGACAAGACTTTACTGAAGTAGGCTATTACTTTTTCTTGTCCATCTTGCTCCTGAGACAATACGCCGCCAATGCCCACATTGCCCGCATCAGTGTCCAGTATGAATTGTCCTTCTGAACAAGGATAGCATAGAATTGGGGCCTTGGTCAAAGCAGACTTCAGCTCCTCGAAAGACCTCTGACAAACATCGTCCCAATTAAACGTTCTCTTTTCCTCAGTTAACTTTGTCAATGGTTTTGCAATGTTGGCAAAGCCCAGCACATATCGGCGATAGTAAGTGCAACGCCCGAGAAAGCTTCTTAACTGGTGTTTATCAGTGGGTATTGGCCATTCCTCTACTGCTTTTATCTTTTCCGGATCCACAGATACTCCGTCTTTGGATACCACGTGCCCCAAGTAATGTACACGCTTCTGGAACAGGAAACATTTCTTTGGGCTGAGCTTCAGGTTGGCACTTCTTAAGCGTTGGAATACCTCTTCAAGATTCTTTATGTGGTCCTCGAACGATCTTCCTACCACAATAATATCGTCCAGGTACACCAAACACGTTTTCCAAGACAGCCTATTCAGAACCGTTTCCATTAGTCGCTCGAAAGTAGCTGGAGCATTGCATAGTCCGAATGGCATAACGGTGAATTGCCACAACCCAGAACCGATAGTGAAAGCAGTCTTGTCTCGGTCTTTGCGATCCATTTCAACTTGCCAATATCCGCTCTTTAGGTCCAATGTCGAGAACATCACGGATCCAGCCAGCGTGTCCAACGGGTCGTCAATTCGTGGCAAAGGGTAGCTGTCCTTCTTCGTCACATTATTCAAGTGGCGATAGTTGACGCAGAACCTCGTCGTTCCATCCTTCTTCTTTACCAATAGTACGGGTGAAGCCCACGGACGGTTGGATGGTTCGATCACATCCTGTTGTCACATTTCTTCAATAATTGAATCGGCTTCTTCACGTTTGGCAAGGGGCAATCTTCGTGGTGCTTGGCGAATTGGTCGAGCGTCGCCAGTATCAATTTTGTGTTGCACCAAACTTGTTCTGCCTGTTTTCCCTTTACCCATATCAAAAATGTCTTGGTAGCGACATATCAATTCTTTAACCTGGTTGCGTTCAGTTTGGTTGAGTTCTGGAGAGGTTGATGTTACAAGGTTGCATAGTTTTTCGGGCAATATCTTAGATCTAAGCGGAGGATCTTTTTCTGCTTCTACTTTAAGAACAATAGCCGATATTGGGCAACACCATCCCAAAACAGTACCCTTTTGTAAGGTAACGGGATAATAATTCAAGTTCATTACACGTACAGGCATTGTCTTCTGTCACTGAATCAGTGATTTAGCAACTACTATTCCTCGCCCTACATCCCTATCATCGTTCATTGGTTCTAACATGGTAACATTTCCTTTGGGCAAACCTTTATCCATACAGGCTTCCAAAAGGGTCTCACTTCGTTCTCCCAAGATAGTGTTTTCTGCCACTACCACACGTGCATGTATATCTTCGCTCTGATGCAGAACGAGGTCTTCATTATTTATCTTCACAACTCCATGTTTCAGGTCCATTTGTAAGCCGTATCTGTTCATAACATCCATTCCCAAAATGATTTTGTCCTCGATATCAGCTACTAGACAACGATGTTGGATTGCTTGTGATCCCATAATGAAATTCACATCAACTTCTCCTTTCACGGCTGATTGACCGGTTGCTGTTCTAAGATTCCATTTAGTGGGAAGTAACTTCATCTTCTTGAATAAGTCGGCTCGGACAATGGTTATTGTCAACCCAGTGTCCAACAGACAGGCATAAGTTTTTCCTTCAACTGTAATGTCCACATAAAGGCTGTTGGCTTGGTGTTGTAAGGATGCGATTTGGGCTAGTGCTTCTGGGGCTTTTACACACCGGATCGACGATTGCCCCTGCTCATCGACCCGACTTAGTTTTCCGACTCCTCCTGATCTCTCTCGATCTTCCTGGAAATCTTTCTGCAATTATTTCGAAAGTGACCCACTTCTCCACAATTCCAACATTGCAGTGGTCTTCTTTTCGGCTGCATTTTATCGATAACCCTTCGGATCACCTCTTCGATAGATTCTTCACTTCTTGGTTGATAATTCACAGCGTTTACTCGGGCATTAGTTCGAGAAGCTTGCTTTGCTGCTTCAAACTCAAGTGCGTGCGCCAAAGCATCGATTAAAGTCTTTGGTCGTGCCAGTCTTAATGTTTGTTGAGTGTCGCTATCTCGACGACCATCCAGGAACGTTTGAATTGGTAGGTGTTCCGAAAAATATTCTGGCGCTGTGGGATATGCCAGTCGGACTAGACAGGCGACGTCTGCTTCGAATTCTTGAAGATTTTCCCCTTTCTTCTGCAGTCGATTCTTTAATTGGATATGGTATACCTGCTCAAAATGTGCATGCCCATATCTCATTTCCAATCGCTTGATAAGTTTAGAGTAATCTTGTAGTTCTTCAGGCGGTAGTTTCTGTAAAATATCGCTGGCATCGCCTCTTAAGGCTAAGATTAGAGCGGTAGTCCTATCACTAGATGACCAGGTGTTCGCGACTGCAGCGGCTTCAAACTGTTTTATGTAAGTCAGCCAAGATGTTTTTCCATCAAATGCTGGAGGCTTCATTGAGTTCCTGGTGGCAGCCCTTGATTCACCTTGTATTTCACTTGGTGTATTCCGCTGTAAGTTTGGCAATTGCAGTTGGGCCATTAGTTCTTCCATTATTCTGCCTTTTTGCTCTTCCAGTTTACTGCCCATATTATCTTTTATTATTTCATCCAAACTTTGAAACTTTCTTTCAACTGTTTCAGAGAATTCTTCAAAATTCCTAACATTTTCTAAGAGCTTACCTTCCAACGATTGAGTCTTTTCCTTGAGCTCTTCTTTCAGGATTCTGGAATTTTCCAAAATTCTTTCCTCGATTGTGCTTGCACTTTGTTCTAGCTTATCTTCCATAGCATTTAGTAGGACATTCATATCCATGTGTCCACTTGAACCTTCAAATAGGTAGTTTTCTGGATTCTCCCCGACTTTCAGTAATGCTTCTCGAAGGCGCTGTTGAAGAACTGTTTTGGTTACACATATTTCTTCCTCACGTTCTTCTAGCTCGCGTCATAAATCAGCCACTTTCAGTTCACTCAGCTTTAATTGTCTACCGGCCATTATAATGTCCTTCACTTTAAAGTAAAGCAAATATCGTCTTTTATTTAATATCCCACATCTGACACCAATTTGTTGCGTTCTTGGGTTCTTAAATAATAGTCTTTTTCAATTCTAACGCTTATAATAAACTTTAATAAACACGCACATTAATACTAATTACTAACAAATCCAATTTAACTAACTAATTTATTTTACTTGTATTATTTCGTATTTTATTTTTACGTGCCAACGTCAAAACTGCCTTTTCCGTAGTTGGCGCGCTGCCTCGTTGCCGCGCAATCTAAATAATATCCCACGATTGCTACAATATTTTACTAACAATGACAGGGTCAACACCCGGAAACCCTCGTAATTGATGCTCGGGCCGTGAAAGCCTTCGATATCATTTGATTAAATTATTTTAAATACTTAATTTTTCAATATCTGCTCTAAAATTGACCGCGTTATTTTCTTTTTTAATGTAGTATATTATTTAATATACTAATCTCCTTTTATAACTATTTTCTTTCTTTTAAATTTTAATATTTTCAAAATAAAAGTTATGTCGTAATTCTTTAGAACGCTTAGACAGAGCACTTTCGGGGGTTCTGTTATGCGTTAGAGTGGATTAATGAGTATGGAGGTGTTTTTGAAGTATTGTCTAGTTTGACTTACCTAACATTATATACGACATTACTTTGATTAGCTTTTTTTAATCTTAGTTTTTAAATTTGCAGATAATTGTCTGTTGGTGGTCTGTTTAGTGTAAATGTAATGTTTATATCTGATTTTTTAAATTTGTATTTAATTATGTCACTTAAGTCGTTGATGTATGAAATTGTAAGATATATTTTACCATGTATTTTGTTTCGTGCTTATGTTGTATATTTGATGAATTCGTTTTTTTTATAAATTTTTCGTAAAATTCTTTTGGTTAACTATTTTTGTGTAATCTTTTTGCTTAAATTCTCCTTCCTAAAATCAGGATGTGCTAATTTAATAGCCTGATCAACAAACTATTAATTATACTTTTTCAGTTTAATTTAAGTGTCTGTTGCTACTAGTGTCTTTTATGTATCAATTTGTTTTTGTGCTCGTGTTATTATGTATTCTCTTAACATTTAAAAAAATTATAGAATTTTGATTTTGTTTTTCAACCGGAAATTTTAATCTGTCATGATAAGAATTAAATGTGTGTATAACATGATCAATTTTACTTAACGGTAGGCAACATATGCAATCAACTACATACCGCTTGTACAACTCAACATGAAAATTTAGTTTATTCAATGAATCTTGCTCAAGATACTCCATTACTAAATTTGCTATAATTACTATTTATTAACATTATATATCTATTAATTAGTTATATGTTTTCACTTTGAATGTTGTCTGCGGGATCTTATTGTAAATTAAATATGTGTTGTAATTTAATAATGAATTCATAATGAATTTTGTACATAATAGTTTTTTCGCCTTTATCGGCTTTAGTAATTATACCCTTTTATTTTTTAAAAGCTGTTTGGTACCATTTAACATAAGTTTTAATTTTAATTTTTACTTTTACTACTATTTCTATTTTTGTAATTGGATATTATATTTACTAACTTGTTCCGTAATGTGTTTTGTGTATGTGATTCTGCTGAATTTTGTATAATATATTCTATACTACAGATTCCTAGTAGTGAGCCTAAACTGATAATTCATTTTACATTGTCCGGCGAGTTACTTTATCTGTTAGATTTATTATCCAATCATTTTGTATTATAATAAGAATTCTTGTTATTTCTTTGTAATAATTTTTTTGTGTTTTTTAAAGTATTATTTCTAATCTCATTAAAATTTTTTTCAAAATATGTATAAATTTACTCTTTTAAAAAATTAGAACCACTAAATGACATTTTACAACAAATGTCAATTTCCGTAGTTGAAATCCCATTTTTAATTTTTGCTAGTGTAATAAACGTGTCTTTAATAATTAAATAAATTTAGTGTCTTGTGATAGATAGTATCTTTTATAATAATTTATGGTACAAGAGTGATATAAGGTAGGCAGTCATGAGAAAAGCGGACTGTGTTTGCGAGTGACTTCTGATCTACAACATCCGAGTTCCATACATTATTTTATCCAACATTTCTAGAGTTTCGTTAACACAGTGTTTTGTGATGGTGACAGTTGTTACATTTTTATTATTCGGCTAACCATGTTCAACGATGAGAAAAATTAATTCACCAGTCATTTATAGGCCACTTTAGATAGTTGAATTGAACATGATTATCGCCTCATAATTTAATGGTGTTGGATAAATTTACTAAGTGCACATTTTGTGGAATGGTTATTGATTAATATATGAAATGAATTTTGTATAAAATGTGGAAATATCTTTTCACGCCTGCATTCTATTCAAAAACAAACAATATTTCATATTTTTTATTTTATTTTTTATATATATAAATAATTTTTAATTATATTACTTTTTATCAAAGTTGGTTTTTGTGTTAAAAGTTACAGCAAACAAATATCTAATAATCCTAATGTATGCATGTAGTACACTGTTCAACAACCAACAATGGAGTCGCAAATATCATTTGATAGGCATTTGTTTGCATTCTGAAACACAGCCCTGATTATACAGAAAGCCATGCCGAACATGTTATATTAGTACACCAGTTCAAAAGTTGAGCAGTGTATATAAGTTTAATAACATTATACGGTTTTTGCCGCATTCAATCTAAGTGTGAATCATATCCGTTAAATCTTCAGATTCATATTTAATTTATATATACATAATAATATCAAGAGAAATTAAAATTACTCATAGTAGCGCATCTACCATTGCAGTCATGTTTTTGAAAAATATTAGTCTTAAGCTTCTATAAGATTGAGTCGAAGTGACAGTGGCAGTTTAATGGTTCACAGATTAGCTATAGATTCAAAAGATGTGAGTGTAAGCTATGCACCTATACAAACTCGTGACCTTCTGTGCGCCATGTCACATAAAAATTTCCAGAAACTGTGATTTTCTTCCATTTTTCTTTGTATAAGAATGTGATTTCATTGTATAATGGGAATCCTTAGAAACTATTCTTTTATAAAAATTAAACAAGTCTATATATTACAGTCTGTTGACTCACGTTTTCCGAAAATTATATGTGACAAAAAGATAATTCGCATTGCTAGTGCTTTTCAGTCTTGTATGCCGTCTTTTTGAAATCATTCGAGTGATCCATAGATCATTAAAATCATATCAGAAATGCAGACGCTATAGCTTTCGGAAATTTTTGTGGAATTCCCGGTATATGAAGTTGAGGTTAACTTATTGAATGTTTAACTGAGCTTTTCTGAAGTATTACTAAACATAAATTAATACAAATACGTTTCATTAGGATTTTTTGGATGATAAAATTATTTTTGTTGAATTACAAAATATAAGCAATATAAATAGGTATAATTTGTATCCATTGAGCTTATTGCCAATAATCTTTATATGGTTATATTTGCTGTAAGTATTGTTGACGATATTCTTCAACCACGTATTCATGTAAGTTTAGACTAAATATAAATACTGCTTACGTATTCATTAGTTTTTTGTGAACTGCTACTAATTTTCTACTATTTTTTAATTAGTACATTAAACATGACTCACGATAAGAAATTTAATACCAAGAATAACAGATAAAAAAATATAATAGAAATATTTTTTATTTATCAATGGGATATCATTTAGATAATCAGGAATTTCAACAAACATCAATCAATATGTCAAAAATTGACATATTTAGGATAGGGATTGAATATTGTCCATTTTTGTCTCGATAAGTATATTTGACTTATTTTTTTAGCTCCTCCCAAGCAGTAACTTAATGTTCCAAATTCGCGGCGATATACGGTAGAAGGGATATAATAATAGGATGGAAGGTGTTATCAGAGTATCAAGTTCTGATTTCTTCGCCAATAATATTAGAACATATGTGTATTGGTTGTGACTTCAATTCGTATTTGTGATTACCGTGTCAATCCCTATTTTTAATAAAGTGTGTTTATGTATTATCTTATCCGCGATGTGCGGGTTATCAGAATCCTGTAAGTCTGCAAACAAATGAATGAAAATTCTGAGATTACTTTCAGGTCTCATAAGTATACGAAATAAGTAATGACAACAGTTTTTAAGTACTTAAGGATTTACTATATAAAGAATGTCGAAGTTGACAGACATATGGAATATTTTATTGAAACCTACATTAGTATCTTCGTTATCGCACTTGTGGTTTTTGATTTACAAAATAATAATTTAGGCAATTCCCTATTTATGGATGACACACATTGGCGCACGTAAATCGGATATTTCTGATTACAGAATCCGCAGCTTAAGTAAATAATACAAAAAATTGTCTGTATTGTTGTTAAATATGTTGTATGGCATGAGTTCTTTATGCCTGCAATAACAAAAAGAAAATCTCAAAATACATGCAAATAAATATTCAAAACAGATATTAAGATATCAGTTGTGACAAAAATATATTACATAGTTTTCTCAATTACGCAATGTCTACTACTTTTCACGGTAATAAAGAAAAATCACTTACTTACAAGTTTATACGGCTTTAATGTTATTATTATTAATAGATTAATAGTTACCTATGCCATGATGATCTCCTTTCTTGATGACGTCATAGGAATTGCATGGTTTGACTTTAGTCACTTGATACGGACCCAAATATTGCGCCCGCAATTTAAACCCTGGACCTTGTTGAGTTCTTTTAATGGCAAGGAGATCTCCAACCTTGTACCTCGCTGGATCTTTTCTTCTGGAATTAGAAATCCTAATATCCTAATATTTCTATCTGTTCTTCATTTATTAACTGTCTTATATGCTCGTCTTTCTTGGTCTTCATCCTCACTCCTGGTAATAGTTCGAAAGGTACTATGCCAATACTGCGTTGAAAGGTTGAATTGATTACTTGCTGTACCTCGTTTACATGTCTGTACCATTTTGTGGGGTCTTCTATTGTTAGCTTCGCAAGCACTTGTCTGATAATTCCATTTAAACCTTCAACCTGTCAATTCGATCTAGGCAATCCTGTTGTAATTTTGATGTGCTTGATGCCCTCTTTTTCGGAGTATAGCTCGATCCTAGATAGAGATCCTCTATCGGTCACAATCTGGGTTGGGTTTCCAAAGACTTGTTTTTGAATTTCCAATTAACTCAGTGTCTCCGGTGTACTGGTTGTTTTCACTGAGGAGAGCCAAACGAATTTTGTAAATCCATCTATACGGCAAGTATGTTTTTATAGCTCTTTGCTGTTGTTTCCAACGGTCCTAAATGATCAAGATGTATATATGCAACGGCACGGCATACATACCGGCATTGATTGATATACACGTTATCTCTCTAAAACTATAGTAAATTTGAAATGTGAAATTAGTGAGTAAAATTACTTTATCACCAAACACTAATTAGAGAATTGTAATTTCATTTAAACATAAATATATACCTAATTTCCTATTTCTAAAGTGACAATGTTTAATTTCTATCTTGTTCATTTACTGCATATTCATTACAATACTTGTCTTCTTGGTAGTTGCCAACTTACTTATTTTATAGGTATCTTAGTTTTCATCACTTATGTTTTCCTAGAATGTATCTCCTCCTACCATCATCAATATTCTACAAATTTCAGTGTATTTTCATATTTAGTTCAGTATCAATTCATCAGTTTCATAGTATCAATTCATCCAGACTGTCAAGTCGAAACAGACGTAAAAATACGCAAAGATGCCTAGACGACCAGACCAAAGAGATTCTGTTCTAGCAGTTAGAGGAAAAATAGTGGCGATGTGGGGAAGTGGCAAAGCAAAGCGAGAAATAGCACAGGAGGTAGATTTATCTGTAAGTGCATATTGATTTTATTAATTTCTTAAATCAAAAACAATCTTATCATCGCTGTATAGTAAGAAGGAATGGTATTAATTGATAAAGTGTTGAGTGATGATGAAGGAAGTCATTGTAACTGTATTGTATTGATAAAAGTTAAACTAATGTAATGCCGCTTATACAGGTCAGACAAATTCAACGATGGATTGCTCGATATCGTGGGATGAATGCCGAGGACGGACTACTAAAAAATTTGCCTAGGACAGGGAGAAGACGTCGCTTAACAGCCGGAACAACAAACGAGATTACAAAGTATATAAATGCTAATTCGTTTTCGACAGCAACAAAAATTAAAGAAGAGCTGAGTTGGGAAGGTGTTTCAAATTCTACTATTATAAGAGCTCTGCATACAAACGGTGTATATTGTCGAAAACCAGCCAGAAAACCGGAATTAACCGCAGAGAATGCTATTGCCAGATTAAACTTTGCACGGGAAAATATAAATAGAAATTGAGGTAACATTATTTTTTGTGACGAAAAGGTATTTTCGTCGTCCGATGATACAGCAAAAGTTCTCTGGCGGCGAAGAGGGACGCGGTATCAAACTGAAAATATACAAGCAATAAGAAGAAGTGGTAGGATTATTGGCGGATTCTGGGGATGGATGTGCGCTGCCGGACATGGACAAATTGTACCGATAGAAGGAAGACTTAATGGCGACGAATATAGAAATATATTAGATGAAGTTTTTTTTGCTTACCGGCCCAGTTTTCTTCCCGGAGGGACCAATTTACGTAGTCCAGGATAACTGTCCCATCCATAATTCTAGGCCAGTCCGAAACAGCCTAGAGTAAAATCCAATGGTGTCGGTAATTCCGTGGCCGAGTAGGTCACCGGACCTGAATCCTATTGTGAATGTGTGGGGTTTAATGGTGCATCATTTTGCAAGTGTAGGAAACAGAACTCTTGTAAACCTTCAAGATGCAGTGTACATACAGGGACAATCTACGTGGTAAGGACTAATGTGCAAATATTGTAAATTCAATGAATAGAAGATTGACAACATGTATCGAAAATGAAGGGTATTACACAAAATATTGAGTTGCGAATTGTGTTAGTTTTGTTTGTGTTAGTGTTGATTTTTAGTGTTTGGTGTTCGATGAGTGATCCAAGAGATCCGATAAACTTCTTTTTGTGTTATACTTAATTATATTATCAGTTTAATTTAAGGTTTACATTTTATTTAGAATGTTTTTTTTATTTATTGGAATTTTTTAACCGAAATTCATTGCGAATTGTGTTAGTTACATCGCCGTATAATGAGAAATATTTTCCTCTTCTTTACGTTAATTTACAATGCACGTAGATTCCTTGTAGAACACAGATACTTCGGTCAAAAATGGATTATGTTAGGCAGTTTTTTCATACAAGTTTGCTTCCGTACTGTTCAAGTATAATACTTCCAAATTGGAATGTGATCTTTCCTTTTATATGTTAGGAAGGACAATGGAAATCTTCACAGAAAACATTTAAATTCCGCTGCAAGATACATATATGAACTTTAATCTAAATCTTTGACATTCGTACTTATATTATAGAAAGCAAAGTGTAATCATTTATTAGCCTAACTTCCGAGTTTTGACGATGTCATAATAGTCATATAAATATATTACAAAAATAAACTTAAATTAAAAAGCAGAAAAGAAATAAATAAAAAATAAAGAAACAACAAATTCTACATTTCACTAATAATTAAGTGGATGTGAAGAAATAAGGAGATGAATGTCAGAAGGTCACGGTAACCTGATGTGTCAACCACCTTCTGACTCCAACATCTCTTTCAGATATTTTGGCCAAAAAGATTCCGCTTGCTTAAATTTGTATTTTGTATTGTTGGTAATAATTACTACTATACTGACTGATATATAACTGTTATCACTAGTTTAACTGACTACCGGTTGTATCGGATGTAAATAGCAACTCTGTTGTTTTAAATGTAATAGTATATATTTAATGGAATCGATTCTACAAATCATTTGTAAATGTTTTCTATTAGGATATCTTATCCCTAAATTCAGTTTATAAGATATTTGCGATTTTATTTTATATTTTTCTGCTGCATCAACTCAACACGGTCAAATTGTTATGACCGTAAAGGGCCATACTTCGGCAATAATAGGACAGATAGAGTCATAGATACTAACCACTGTAATAACTTTTAACAAAATTAATTCAAAATGTATAAAAATTACCTACCAATTTAGATATCTTCAAACAATACAAGTCCTTTTTTGTTAAATAGCGCATGATTACTATTATTACACCACTTAATTTATCAAGAAATTCTATATTGATCCATGTTGACGTATTTATGGCAGAGTATTGCCACTAACGTTTTTTTTTGTAATTTACGATGTCACCCGTTTGAGAAGAGTTCTCAAATGGGAGCCATTTTTGTTGCTTTTAACTTACATCTTCTAAGCGTCCTAGCTAATCCGTTTCGTGCAAGACCTTGTATATTACACTACTATATACAGTAAAAGACCGACAGCCCTCGTAATGGGAACGCGGACAATGAGAGCCCTCCACATTATTTAAAGTTTGATCATGTTGAAAGAGGAAGCTAGTTGTTAATCTGTAGAACGAAAAGGGATTATTGTAAAATATTTGTTTCTGGTATACCGACTTCAATTGTAAGTTAATAGTATGTCCGTATACGTCAATTAACTTCTATGGCAGAATTATGTTTCTCCATGGCCATTAGTGAATGCAATAATTCCAAAATCAGTTTTAATAATAGGATGTAAAAAATTCTCACTCTTAAGTTAGGATATTTATTCTGAAACAATTGTTTCTTATGCGTTTTGCGTGTATTTTCATTCCATAACAAGATACGGATTGAATATTCTGTAATTGATCGACATTAACATAGGTTGCCATGGACTTAGAAACTGTCAGTCTCATGCAAAAATGGCAATAATTATTTTCAGACAGATTTTTTTGTCTCCTCCATGAGCGGGTAACCCCCGTGTGGCCGTGTGTAGGAAGGCCCCCTCTATGTCCAGCAAAGTAGCTAACGCAATTTTTATCTCCCTCATCGAGTGAGCTCGTGGATTGCCTGCTCGCAAGATTTGCCAGTTTGATAAGCATACTGGTTCTTATGTAGAGGTAGTCTCGCCAATACAGAGTATCTTAAGTGCTTATCTCCTCTAACGCCTTGAGAAGGAATTACGCAAGGCTGATAGGTCGGTAGGACTCCGTTTCCGCATAGAACCCTCTTCCTTGCTTTGGAATGAAGACCACTCTCGAATTTTTTAAACTCGAATTACTTTCCGTGCCAGGTTCCAGTCGTCTTTCCGTGCTCTCAGACTGGATATCCAAGCTAGACTCTGTCCCAGGAGCCAGGAAAGTGCACTTCCAACAGGTGCTTGAGAACCTGTTCTTCAGTCTCTGCGTTTTCATTATTGGGCATGTTTAGAGTACCTATTTTGTAGAGTCCTTTTCGATTACTGGAACACTCAGGAGCTCCGTCTAGTTGTTCGCAGAATTTTTCCTTGAATTACGTTTTGCTTTTCTCAAAGTGCAATTATACGTCGTTAACGACGCCCTGTACTGCGCCCACTAGGCAAACTTTTTCGCTTGGATATAGAATTTTCTGGTGGTGGCCGTCAGGTCAGACAACTCTCTGTTCCACCATGGTGTGTCCCGGTTCATTGCTTTCATTTTTATAGGGCATTATTATGACAGACAGCACGCCTTCAGCTAGGACTTCGATGTCAGCGGCGGTTTTTATAATTTTAGAGCAGCGAATCAGTCGCTTTCTATAAGTGTCCTAGTTATAGTTCTAGGATTTTTGTAAGATATTTTCAGACAGATGGTACAGATTTTATTTGTTTTTGATTCGTACTTTTTGGACCTACTCGGTTTGAATGAAAATTTGATAATTCTGGTTCATCAGACTGGCTCCGCTCGCGTTCCGAATCTTCCACTCGTATCGAATTTTCATTGTAACCTCGTTATAGAATCTACTATTTCGCGAAACAACTTCCGTCTATGTGAACATAAACAGGTATGTTATATTACAGCCTAACTTAACACTGAATAATTAAGTAGTTATCTGTATATTTTTTTGGAGAAATTATTTTGGATTATACGTGTCCAAAAAAATTACGTCTAGATATATTTTTTACATTACGTGCCATTTATTTTATTGCTTATTCAAGTAAGCAAGAAAATAATCAAGAAAGTAACTTTAATAAGTGTCTTTTATGATTACCCACTTGTCTTAAAGTTTTATTAAAGTTACTTCAAATGTTAGATATTCACAAAACGCAATTAACATTTCAGAAAATCGGTTTTGCATCACATATAAAAAAATAGTAAAATAAAAATAGTTGTCGATGTCAAAATTATACAAATTACTCAGCGAAAAAGATCTTGCATTGACATTATCTAAGTTTAATTGATACAGATTGTTATACAGTGTTGTAAATTAAGTGGTAAAACTATTCAAACTTTAAAGCAATTTGTCTTGTTTTTAATTATAGGAGATATTATACTAGTGTCATTCAATGCAAATCTACAAAGCAAACATTTTTCTAATTAAAACCCTATCCCAATTATTGATTTTTTCAAAGTTTTTTGCAGTAAATGGATTCGTTAGACTATTGTAATACTACTATTGAAGTCAATAAAAGCAAATATAGATATGAAAAGGAACGGCAATATTTATTCACCTTAAACTACTATTTCTGCTGTGGAATACAGGGATTGATTGATTGATTGATAGATTGATTTGCACACTGGGTACGGATCAGGTTTCGGATCATCCCCTTAACACCGCGACCTAGGGCCTATTGTATTATTCCGTACCTAGTGAATTTCTTTACAAAAACAGGTTTGTCCCCTTTACTAGGTTTAATAGCCTGTATGGTAAATCTCTTTCCGGTAGACCTGTTGGTTGGTTAGTTTGTTCCAAAAGCGACTGTCTCCGTTGTATCAATGCAGCGCATTCAAATACAATGTGGTAGGCTGTTTCCTCCTCCTCTTGCATAATCTGCAGATAGGCTCATCTTTAAAGATTCCGATTCTATGCAGATATTCCCTTAGACAGCCGTGTCCTGTTAACAAGCTCGTCACTGCTCTAAGTTGTACTCGGTTAAGAAACAGCACATCTGCTGTTAACTGCTGGGATGGCTGCCTCATCATCCGTTTGCTGTGTAACTGCCTTTCAACATTGTTCCAGTGTACCTGTTGTGCTTTTGTAATCTACTCAGTTACTGCACCACGTATTGCAGTCTTAGGTATCGCCAGACCCGGTTCCGGTCCAGTGAATTGAGTTGCAGAGCCTCTTCTTGCGAGCTTGTTTGCGACTTCCTTGCCTGGTATGCCCTTATGCTCCGGCACCCACACCAAAGTGACTTTGTTGTGTTTTGCCAGAGTTTTTAGGTTTTCCAGGCAGTCCCAGGCTAGCTTTGAGGTTATCTGATAGGCTTCTAGAGTTTTTAGGGCCGCCTGACTGTCCGATAGGATGTGTATCAGCTGACCCTTTGGTTGTCTATCCAATGCCCTGCGGGCACATATCTCTATTGCTAGTATTTTCGTTTGTTGCACGGTGGTATATTGCCCTAATATCATGTATTCTTCATGATTTAGGGTTTCTCCATATATACCTGCCCCAGAACCTGTCGTTCTCTTTGACCCGTCTGCGTACCAGATCTGGGTTCGTGCCCCTATTCTTGCCTCCCCCCTTATGTAAATGTCCAAGGGGGGCAGGTTTAGCATGATCTCCGTAGCACCTGTTGGCGTGCTTTTTGCAGCAAACACATACATAGGCGAGCTAACCTCTGAACCTTTGCGAGTTTTGCAATCGCTTGCTTCTGTGTAACTTTAGTCCACCAAATCAGGTAACCATAGGTCTTACCACTGCAGTGTACAGCCAGTGCATCATGCGTGGTTTTAATCCCCATGTTTTCCCAATTGTCCTTCGGGTGGTCATTAGTGCTCGTTTGCACTTGTCTATCATCTGTTCAAGATGTTGATTCCATGTTAACTTCGAGTCAAGGACCAATCCTAAAAACTTTGTTTCCTGACTGAAATGTACTGGTTCGTTATGAAGTGTCGGTGGTTTTAGGCCATCTTTCTTCTTTTCGTAAAGGGTACCAGTGTTGCTTTCGCAGGGTTAACTCTTAGGTTTTCCTGTCTACACCACCCTTCTGTTCTTTTCAGAGCTCTTTGCATAAGTTCTGAAATAGTGCTCGCATTTCTTCCCACTGTGAGTATTGCAATATCATCTGCATACCCCTGGGTATAGTAGCCCTCATCGTTTAAGGTAACTAGCAGTTCGTCAATTACAAGGTCCCATAGTAGGGCTGACAGGACTCATCCCTGAGGGCATCCTTTGCGTACCGACACCTGCATTGTTTCACCTGCTAACGATGTTTCAATGAGTCGACCTTCCAGCATGGCCTTGATCCACTTACAGATAGTGTCTTCCACACCACGATTGCTGGCGACTCTTATCATTGATTTAAAGGAAGTATTATCAAATGCTCCCTCTATGTCCAGGAATGCTACTAGAGCAATCTCCTGATTGTTGACAGATGCTTCTGCTCGCGATACAAGTTGGTGTAGGGCACTCACATGATTTTCCTGACTGGTAAGCATGTTGATTAGGGTGTAATGGCCTCTGTAGTAATGAGGTTTCCCTAATATGATTTTCCAGCAGTTTTTCCATTGTTTTTAGTATAAATCAAAGTTTTTGCTGGTTATTCGCATTTTCAGGGTTGGTTTCTTCTGAGTCTGGAAAGTGCCTCTGAAGTAAAACGTCGAGGGATTCTTTTCCAGTGTTTGTAAAATCTCCCGCGAGTTTCTGTATAATCCCCAGAGGGTTAATTGGATCTTTTGCCAGAAGTTTATGGAGTCTTGCTGCCTCAGATGTACTTTCTACAATCTCACAGAACTTGCTCCACGATTCCTTCTTAGCCTTTTTTAAAAGTGGGTTGTATTCAGTGAGCGTTTTTCTATAGTTTTCCCACTCACCTGTCTTTTTCGCTCTGTTGAACAGTTTGCGAGTTTTCTGTCTTAACTGTGAGAGATCTTCATTCCACCAGCTTATGGCCTTGGAACCGCCTCTTCTCACTTGAGGACAGCAAGTATGATATGAGTTTAATATAGCCTCTTGAAGTTGTTCAGAGGTTAGCGCTGTCTGCACTTGTGCCAGCAGGTTCTTCGCGAATGTCTGTACATCTCCACTGTTTTATCAATAGATTTGATTCCCATGAAGATGTACCGATGATTTGAGTGAGACAGTTCCTCAGATACATACCACTTAGTAACCTGTGTACTCACATCCAGGGAACTTTTGGTCAAGTCAATTATCTGTTTCCTTCTCTGTGTTACAAAGGTGGGTTAACTTCCCCGGTTCAAAACTACGAGGTTTTTTGAAATTATAAATTCTAAAAGTGACTCACCTTTTTTGTTCGTGTCGGTGCTTCCCCATACGGTGTTGTGGGCGTTTGCATCCGTCCCGATGATAACCTGGAGGCTTTCACCCTCGCCGTATTGTACGAGCTTCTCCACTTCCTCCGATGGAGGGGGACTTGGTTCGTCATATGGAAGGTAGGCAGCAGCGATTATTAGGTTCTTGCCACGAATACAGGGAACTCGTGGACATGATTTTGCGATATTTGTGGAAAGTCGTAAATATTCAGAGCTGAATATCCAGAAAATTAGATATAGAATTACGTAGGTAGTAGTCATATTAAATATAGGGAAGAATGTGTGTGGAAAAATTATATTAAACATTATGGTTTATTCTTAATTGCACGTCACTGTGTAAAGAAAACGTATTGTACTTTGCAGAGAATGTAATTTGTTATCCGAAAGTGTTTATGGGGTATGCTTGGTTTCCTAGCTATAGCTATGTGTGATTTCAAGGACTGTGGCCTTGTCTAATACAGGTAAAATTCCGGTAAGCCCAAGCACCACAACTTTTAAATTAGTTCGGCGCACATGTTTCAACAACGCGTCGGCAGTCATTATAAACTGAACACCGAATGAGTGAAAATTTTACATACTAACTTTTAAATAATATTCCTTCCATAAAGTACTTACAAAACAGCAATAAATGTATGTCTAAACCTGACCTCATCGCTAACACATGTTAAGAACGGCCGGCCTTTCAGAGAATTTTAAACAAGTCGGAAATTTTTAAAGTCGCCGGGCCGAGTTTACTCAATTCTTGTATTTACTTATGGCAAGCTCTCATACGCATCAAGTTTTCTTGGCAAATTTATTGCTTTTATTAAGCACTCGTACTAATTTTATAGATATGGTGTCCGTTCTGAATAAGGTGTTGGGCTACTTACGAAAGGAAAATGGGCTACATGCTGTTTGTATGCCGTATCAATTGCTCTTGCCACTTTTCACTACTAATTTATTACATTTATTTGCTATAGTAAACAAAAAAAAAGAATCGGAAATGGTGGTGCTGGTAATTATATACATATGTATGTGTATAATCATACATGATTTGTTATATTTAGAATCATAAATGTGTATTTTTTATACGTGTAATATGTGTGCCCCCAGTTTGCGTTTCTTGAATAGTTACATATTGTCGCTTGCTAAATCGTGGAAATCATTTTATTACTTCAATCCTACTTTACCAAAAAAATTATTTACATCTCTTATCTTTGATAAGATATTAAGACAAAATATTTATTTAAAACACTGGCGGGAATAGGCGACTTATTATGCACAAACATTGAATTTACTGCAATATTTTATAAAGATATGTTAATATTAACATCTGTTCCATTGAAACTGTTCAAATTGCGTTAAGTTATAATTAGACTTCTATTACGGTGTCACAATATAGCAGTATGCCACGAGTACTAACGCACTATGTAAGCAAATATTACAACATCAAAACGCATACTTTAAGTTATTGACTACGACAGTTTACTCTGCATAAAATATTTAAATACAATTTGTAATTGTGGTTATTTTTTATTATCAATGTCTGCAACACTAAGTATGTACTCCGGCTATTATTACTAGATCTGAATTACTTCAATTGGCCGAAAAATAAGAGAAGTTGCAGAAAATAATACCAATAACGCAGTCTTATACATAGAGCATATATACTAGCTTTAACCGGGATAAGGGGAGAACCAACCGTGGTTTCAGACGTTTGGATATGTACACTGAGTACGGATTAGGTTTTTGCATCATCGCCTTAACACCGCGGCCTATGGCCTATTGTATTATTCTGTGCCTAGTGAGTTTTTTTTTACATAAACAGGTTCGTCCCCTTTACTAGGTTTAATAGCCTGTATGGTAAATCTCTTTCCGGTAGACCTGTTAGTTGGTTAGTTCGTTTCAAAAATAACTGTCTCCGTTGTACCAATGCAGCGCATTCAAATACAATGTCGTAGGCTGTTTCCTTCTTCTCATTGCATAATCCGCAGATAGGTTCATCTTTGAGAATTCCTATTCCATGCAGATATTTTCTTAGACAGCCGTGCCCTGTTAGCAGACTCGGCACTGTTGTAAGCTGTACTCGGTTAAGAGCCAGCACAACCGATGCTTATTGCTGGGATAGCCGCCGCATCATCCGTTTGCTATGTAACTGCCTTTCTACGTTATTCCAGTGTACCTGGCGTGCTTTTGTAATCCACTCGGTTACTACACCACGTATTACAGTCCTTGATATTGCCAAACCCGGTTCTGGTCCGTAAATGGAGTTGCAGAGCCTCTTCATCCGAGCTTGTTTGCTACTTCATTGCCTGGTATGCCGTTATGCCCGGCACCCACACCAAAGTAACTTTGTTGTGTTTTGCCAGAGTTTTTAGGTTTTTCAGGCTATCTTTGAGGTTATCTGGTAGGCTGCTAAGGTTTTTAGAGCAGTCTGACTATTCGATAGGATGTGAATCAGCTGACACATTGGTTGTTTTTCCAATACCCTCCGGGCACATATCTCTATTGCTAGTAGTATTTCCGTGTGCTGCACGGTGGTACATATGTATATTGCCCTAATCCGTCTGCGTACCAGATCTGGGTTGGGATTGCTGGTTCCCGTTTCTCTTTCCACCCATCCCAATCTAGGACAACCTTAAAGAGTTTATTAAAGGAGAGTTTAGGAATCATTGTATCACAGCCCATTTTGAAGATAAAGTTTGTAATCTCAGTGGCTATTGTGGCATGCCCCGAAGTATTCTGGGTTTTCCAGTTTCCATCGCATTTCAGTATATGTGCCCCCTATCATTGCCTCTTCCCTTTATGTAAATGTCCAAGGAGAGGGAGGAGAGGGGGGAGGGTTAGCATAGTCGCCATAGCAGCTGTTGGCATGCTTCTTACGGCACAAGTTTTGTAATCGCTCGCTTCTGTGTAACTTTGGTCCACCAAATCATACAGCCGTAGGTTAGCATAAGTCTTACCACTGCAGTGTACAGCCAGTGCACTATACGTGGTTTTAATCCCTATGTTTGTCCTTCGAGTGGTCATTAGTGCTCGTTTGCACTTATATATCATCTTTTTAAAACGTTGATTCCATGTTAACTTCGAGTCAAGGAGCAATCCTAAAAACTCTGTTTCATGACTGAATTGAACTGTTTCGTTATGAAGTGGTTTTAGGCCACCTTCTCGTAAAGGGCACCAATGTTGCTTTCGCAGGGTTAACTCTTAGGTTGTCCTGTCTACACCACCCTTCTGTTGTTCTCAGAGCTCTCTGCATGAGTTCTAAAATAGCGACCGCATGTTTTGTCAGTATGAGTATTGCAATATCATCTGCATACCCCTGGGTATAGTAGCCCTCATCGTTTAAGTTTACAAGTAGTTCGTTGATTACAAGGTCCTGTGGTAGGGGTGACAGAACTTCGATCTTCGTTCCACCAGCTTATGGCCTTGGAGCCGTCTTTTCTCACTTGAGGACAGCAAGTATGATATGAGTTCAATATAGCCTCCTGAAGTTGTTCAGAGGCTAGCTCAATATCATATGGATTTTTAATTTCTTGTTTGACGTGTTTGATGTTGTTTCGCAGTTCCCGCCTGTACCTCTGCCAGCAGGTTCTTCGTGGATTTCTGTACATCTCCACTGTTTTACCACTAGATTACTGTTACAATTACCTGTTTCATTCTCTGTGTTAGAAAGGTGGGTGCACTTCCCCGGTTCAAAACTATGAGGTTTCTTGGGATTATAAATTCTAAAAGTGACTCACCTCTCTTGTTCGTGTCGATGCTTCCCCATATGGTGTTGTGGGCGTTTGCATCCGCCCCGATGATAACCTGGATAGTTTCATCCTCGCAGTATTGTACGAGCTTCTCCACTTTCTTCGATGGAGGGAGACTTGGTTCGTCATATGGAAGGTAGGCAGAAGCGATTATTAGCTTCTTGCCACCTCGATAGGCTACTCCCAGTCTTATGGCTGCAAGGCACCTGAAACAGGAATTTAGGTACTATTATATTAAATTACAATAGAAAGAATATTCATTTTCCAATATCGCTGAAACAAATTTCATTGGATGTAAGTATGTAGATAAGTGATTAAGTAACGACATAATACATACTATAATAGGTGTCATATTATTTTACAAGATATACTCA
Source organism: Popillia japonica (assembly GCA_004785975.1). Taxonomy (NCBI): domain Eukaryota; kingdom Metazoa; phylum Arthropoda; class Insecta; order Coleoptera; family Scarabaeidae; genus Popillia; species Popillia japonica. The sequence goes on from SMLS01068225.1 coordinate 51,604, forward strand.
AATCAAAAGTTTATTTCCCATTCTAAATTTTTATAATATTTCTCTATATTGACTCTCAAAATGTAGAATTACATGATTAAATTCGATACACAGTACATTAATTATTATAAATGCATATTAAAATAGTAATTTACAATAACTGGTGTACCTTAATTTTTCAATAATAATACTATACAATGCGAGCAACAATGATTGAAGCGTCCCAAGACCTTGATATGGTGAAGCGAACTATACAGAGGCGTACGAATAATCAACATAACTTCGCTACTAATAGTCAACATAACTTCTCTTTGTCATTGTGTAAAATGTAAACAGACAAAATGACAGAGTGATACACTTGACAACAAATTCAAATGCATTATGGGTAAAGGTCTAATTAGAAGATAGTTTTGATAAGATTAGACACAAATATACATAGAAATAGCACGCTTCAATCTTTGTTGCTCGCACGTTAGTTTAAATACACAATTCTACAGTTCTTCAGCAGAATCACTATCACTGTCTATACTACTACTACTACTCACTGGTGTCATCATTTCGAACCGAAATAATAAATAGCTCCGTCACATCATCTATTAAGCCATCTAAATTGCACATTTTACCTTCTTCTTTAATTACATATTCTAGAAATTTTGACTACATTTCTGAGGTTACATTTGTAATAGCAGTTAACAAATATTCTTTCACTTCAGCTAATTTGAAGCTTTTATTTTTGTTTAATGTTGAATGTTCTTCATCGTATGATTGTCCTTATTATATACGTAATAGTATCGCCAAATGTAGAAAGTAACAACTTTCTGCCAACTCGTTTTAATGGCGGCGGAATTAGTCTTTTGCTTTATTTTCACCAATAGTACGGTATACACTTGTCCTCAAAACACCTATTATTATTGTTAAATACAAATATACGAACTTATATTTATGACTATTTATCTATGTTACCTAAAATGTCTGAAATTTGCAGTGTTATCTGTGTTTTCTTAATTGTGGGATTACCATTTCTTTGATTAAAAAGCAAAGAGTACCTATATTAGTGATACTCCAACATTTATTTTTACAGGGGAAATTTTTTATGATCGACAACGGGTCTTGGCTCTGTAGCTCTTCATTGGGATAGTCTCCAGCATGAGAGTCGACTAGTGTCTTTTGTTAGTAAAACACCCCAAAGTTTCCGTATTGTGTTCCGCTAGGAACTGCTTACGATATTACTTCAGACGATAGACTAGGATCTTCGAGCTAACTAACTGCTTACTTTGCGTGTTATTTGGTTGATTTGTTGTGTTATATCTTTCCTTCCAAATATTTATTTCCACTATTTTAACACTTAACAATTATTAAAAAAATAAAATTACTTAGTAACAACCGTGTTTATTGAAATTCGAAAGGACATACTCTTTCCAAAAAGAAAATGTTAACTATTGCTGATAACCGTACGATGCATTTGCCAACACCGATATTAAAATAACACAAAGCCAGTCCTTCCAGAAGAAAATATTATTGTCACTACGTTCCGATTTATATAGTCCATGCTTTATAATTCTGAATAATCGGGCGTTTGGGGAGTGTTTGCCACATCTTAATTCGTAAACTACGTTATGTCATACTATTGTAAAACGTATCAATGACTAATATTCAGTAATATACCTGGTTTTGTTAAATCAGTCTTATAAGCGACCAGAGAAACTCATGTTTTGTGTTCTCCTCGTTGTGCGTATAATCAGCTGTTCATTTCTAACACCATTTTTACACGATTCTCTATAAAATATTTCTTAGCAATTTGTTAGTAGTTGTATCAAGATGCTATATGTACTTGATTGATTTACCTCAAACCAACGTTTGGTTATTTTTTTATCTTGTAAATAAAAAATTGTATATACAGTAGGCGCTCATTAATATGAACATCCATTTATATGAACTAGTAATGTGAACATATGAACCTACTATATTACAGGTTCTGTACTGTGAACCAATCAACGAAAATTGGTTCACTCTTTAGAGTGAACATATTTAAAACACATGTTACGGGCAAGCAAGTTGTTAAATTCGTCGATGCATCCATCTGGTATATATAGGTTGTGCGTAGTGACAGTTAGTTTAAAACAAATATACAATTCAATTTATGAATGTTTGCAGATGCGTTACAAAAATATTCTGCATTCTGAATTAGATTT
>SMLS01068229.1:0-46714 GCA_004785975.1 Popillia japonica
GGGGGGTTGCCGAAGCATTTTTTCTGATGATATGGGAGCAACTGGAAAAAAGATGGAATAAGTGTATTAGTGTTGAAGGGAGAGATGTAGAAAAATATTTTTTTGTTCTCTTATGTGCTTCTTGTCATGCCTAGGTAGGTAACATAAAAATACGTCCTCATAATACACTTTTGATATAAACCCGCAATTAAAAAGGATGATAACACTAGGTAAACATTTCTTTTGTGAAGATCGAGTGGTATTTAATAAGTCTAGACGTTACATTATGGAGAGCCTATACAACAAACCATATATCGATATACATAAATTGTTCAGAGAAATTCTACGTAATTTTGGGTGCAGAAACGTAATCTGCAATAAAACGGTACTACTATTAACTAGTATTACTACTCACTACTTAATATAAATGTTATGTAAAAATCAAAACCTAAGAATGCAGAACAACACATTTTAATTCTCGTGTATGTACAGGGTGACCAAATTTCGATGTTTTTATAGGGTACAGACTAAACGGTAATAGATACAAGAAAAGTAAGCAGAAGCTTACGATCTCTTTTTTTGACTTTGGCTTAGTTATCCAAACAGATTGAACCTAACTTGTTCAGCTCCCGAGATACAAGGCGATTTTCAAAATCAGCCATTTTCTTTAAACCGTTATAAGTCCGTTACTATAATATATAGACAAAATATGTTCAGATATATTTTGTATGGTTGTTTATCAGGGATACATTGACAGGTTTATTTTTTTTTAATATTTGATATACGAATTATTTAAAAAAGTTATATTTTTTTAAATGGAACACCCTGTATATCTTTAGGTATTTGAGTTGCATTTTGTTTTCGCCATATATCTATATATAGTTTAATATATATCTAACACACCAATACGTCACAAATACTAAAAATTCAGTTTTTGAGACCAAAAGTACCTTACACCGAACGTAGTAGGCGGGTGTCGTTAAACATTGACATGAATTATTTAGTGCAAACACATATAAACTATGAAAACTATGATATGAAATACTTTATTCATTTAAATAAGAGAGAATAAAGGAACAACAATCAAAGTTTTACAGCAAATATTCAAACTGGTCTCCATTATTGGCAACACATAGATTGCATCTTTTGCTAACGCTTTGAATGGCATTGAAAATAATAATATTTGGTATGCGATTAATTATATCAATGAAGTTATTTCTTAGCGCAGCCACATCATTATTAGTTTTCTTATATAATTTACCCTTAACATGTCCCCAAAAGAAAAAATCTAGCGGTGTTAAGTCTGGTGAGCGAGGTGGCCACCGCACGGGTCCGTTAGTCCCTATCCAATTATTGCCAAAGTTGGTATTTAATAATTCTGTTACGGCCCTAGTATTGTGAGGTGGTGCTCCATCGTGCTGAAAGAATATACGCCCAACGTCATTTAATGGTAAATTGTCCAAATACTGTTCGATTACGTGCTCGTCTATAATGTGACGATAAAGTATACCATCGAGATTATTGTTGTATATGGTGTAAGCTAAAATACCATGGGAAGTCAAGGCACACCAAACGTTAAATCCAAATCGTCCCTGTTGTCTTACATTAAGAACACGATGTGGATTTTTATCAGACCACCAGTGCTCGTTGTGGCGATTAAATATTCCGGCACTACTAATGTGGACTTCATCTGTCCATATAATCTTCTCAGAGAATCATGGATTTTCTTGCAGTTTTGTTATGTACCAATTACAAAACTGCATGCGACGCTCTTCATCATTTGGTTGTAAATGTTGTTGTTTTCTGAATGCATATGGTCGAAATTTATGCTTCTTAAGGATGTTTAAAGCTCTCTGTCGAGAAATTACACTGTTAACTTCAATTTGTCTACTTGAAACAGAAGGGTTGGCAACTACAGCACTAATGACGTTAATAGCAGTGTTCTCCGAGTCTTCAATATTATATTTTTTTGGCTTTGCTGTTTAAACGACCCAAAATTAATGAGATTTTCTTTTAGTCTTGCAAAAATATTTGAATGCGGCTGTCTTCCGTCTGGGAAACGCTTAAAATATGTGTCAGCTGCCGCATCAGCATTATTATTATGCTGAATAAAGCACTCTAGCATATCATACTTTTCGTAATTTTCTACGCCATTTCAAGTAAATGTTTACGATAGTGACTAAAGTGTAATGAAGGTAGTAAATAAAACTAATGTCAATGTTTAATGACACTCGCCTACTACGTTCGGTGTAAAGTACTTTTGGTCTCGAAAACTGAATTTTTAGTATTTGTGACGTATTGGTGTGTTAGATATATATTAAACTATATATAGATATATGACGAAAACAAAATGCAACTCAAATACCTAAAGATATACAGGCTGTTCCATTTAAAAAAATATAACTTTTTTAAATAATTCGTATATCAAATATAAAAAAAAAAATAAACCTGTCAATGTATCCCTGATAAACAACCATACAAAATATATCTGGACATATTTTCTCTATATATTATAGTAACAGACTTATAACGGTTTAAAGAAAATGGCTGATTTTGAAAATCGCCTGGTATCTCGGGAACTGAACAAGTTAGGTTGAATCTGTTTGGATAACTAAGCCAAAGTCAAAAAAAGAGGCCGTAAGCTTCAGCTTACTTTTCTTGTATTTATTACCGTTTAGTCTGTACCCTAAAAAAACATCGAAATTTGGTCACCCTGTACACGTAGGATGGCAATATAATATGTTTACTGTGTAGTAATGAGCAATCAAGAATCGCTTTTAACTAGTATTTGTTATTAAAAAATGATGAAATCGGGAAAAGAAAAAATCAACTCCAATCGCCTAAAATGTCCAGTTTACTAAAGTGTGTCGAAAGATCAACTTGCTTTTATAAATTTTTTGATAGCATGCGCTGTTAAGGCTGCGTCTACGAAAAAAGTGATTTCACATTTTTTTTTCTTTTTTCGCTACAAAAAAGTCTGGGAGAGCAGTATTCTATCTGTTATGGTCCTCAGTTATATAATTAAAAGTGTGATCAATGCTGATTTTTAAGTCTTTGCTTTAACTATTGGTTGCTCACGCATCGTAATTAAAATATTTCGTTTGCTGTATATGAAACAACTGCAGCAATTGCAAAGTTGATCAAGAGTTACTCTTCTTAGTATTATTAATCATGACATATGACTTTTAACTGGTATTACACACATAAAAATACGGCGTTGGATATAACACCGGTTTCTCTCCGTCTGGTAGTTCCCTCGCGACCAAATGCACAAGTAGTTAAACGCAACGGAGTTGTATAATTTATAATAATATCCGAGATTCGGAACTTCTGTGCGAAGTTGGTTCATATCCTAATGGAGTTGAAATTATTTGATTTTGGAGTTGCCTTTACTCCATTGCAGAGTTAAGATACCCGTATTTTGTGTTAGCCAGACTCCGTTACAGAGTTGGATAAATTCCAGTTACAAGCACTCCGTTAAGTGTAGCGTGAATGAATTCAGTTGCGGTGTTGCGTGAACGCCTTTACAGCGTCAGCTAAATTTCACTACTGAATTCCTACTACTGTTTTATGAAGTGACGCTCACTAATTTATGTAAAAAATTGATTAACAAAATAATTTTATAAACTGGAAAAAAATAGAAAAGGTAAAGTAGACCATAAAAAACAAAATTTCTTCTAAAAACATAAACATGTATTTCAATATGTACAGGCTGTCCCAATTTGGACACTTTGTCAGGGTATCTCAGTTATTAATAACGATAGAGAGTTGCGGTTTTCGTGATAGTGTCCTACTTTTTTGCGAAACGAAAGATGCCACCAACAGAATTTTGCTAACCCCCTTAGTTTTTGAGTATAAAATGCTGATATATTCGCTGGCGTCTATAGCATACAATTAAACGAATTTGCAAGAAAGTAAAGCGAGGATTTCCACTAGTAATCAGTTTTAGTTAGTTTAATTGTTGAAGAGATATATGGAATTTTATTAATCCTTCCATTGTGTTCCACTTTGCATTAATACAAAGAAAGGAACTGCTCACAGGTTTACTTTAGAAGTGATTGATTTTTAACATAATTAAGAGTAGTTTAGAAATATAAATATTAATGCAACTTTTGAGAAAAACCATTGGGACATTAACGTATATATAAGAAAGGTTATGCGCCAATTATGGAGTACAATTACTTCGGTGCATTTCATATTAGTGTGTTTGTGACATCGAAAATATGCCTAAACGACTACATCAGAGCGATTCCGTATTAGAAATTAGAGGAAGAATAATTGCCATAAAGGGAATACGAAGAGAGAAATTGCAGAAGACGTAGGACTCTCGGTATGTTTATTTTGTTTATAACGATTCTCAAAACATTCAAACTAATAACTTGCTTAGTTTGCCTTAAGATTGTTATGTTTGTTTATTATAGCCAAGACAAGTACAGAGGTAGATATCACGATACGCGAACGATAATGGAAGACCTCTACAAACACTACCGAGAACAGGAAGAAACCCTGTATTACAGGAAAATGATGTAAATACAATTGTAGAGTTTAATGCTCAACGCCCTTTCACCGGAAATACACAAATAAAAGAAAAACTTCAGTTAGATTGTTTGTCTAGAACAATTATCCGAACATTACACAAAAACAATATTCATAGAAGAAAACCGGCCGGAAAGATGCAACTAACTGAAGAACACGCTACCGCACGCCTTAATTTTGCTCGCGAAAATATCAATAGAGATTGGCAAAATGTCATATTTACAGACGAAAAAGTTTCCACATCTGACGATTCGCCAAAAGTTTTATGGTGTAAAAATTACACCCGGTACGATGTTCAACATATTCAAGCAACAAGAAGAAGTGGGCGAATTAGTTTGCTAGTAGCTTTTGGCGATGGATGAGTGCAGTTGGACCAGATGAAATTGTTCCAATTGACGGCCGATTCACGGCAGAACAATATGTGGACATTCTAGAGGATACCTTTATTCCAAGCGCACGCGTCTTCTTCCCTGAAGGTCCCATTTATATGGTACAAGATAACAACCAATTCCATACCGCTAGACTGGTAAGGAATTGGTGGTGGTTGGAAGAGCAAGCAGATATAATAAAAATTCCTTGGCCAGCAAAGTCACCAGATTTCAATGCAATTGACAACTTATGGGCGTAAATGGTGCGAATGTGGAATGAAAACGATAGGGCAAATGTGCGAACAGTGCAAAACCTACAGGAAAATGTGGTTGCTGTGTGGGAACGATTACGCGGTAGTGATTACTGCGCAAAACTAGTAACATCCGTTCCTAACAGACTGAGAGACTGCATTAATAAAAGCGGTTATTATACCAAATATTAATTTTCTTTAATACTTTAGTTGGTATCTTAGTTTCTATTTAATTTGTTTTTTTAAATTTTATTAGTTTAGTTTTTTTGTAAATACTTTTATTGTAAAATAAGTATACCTACATCTGTATTGCTTGGCATAGTGGCATCTTTATTAATAACAACTTATACAAATAACATCATTTTGATAATAAATTTCACTTGTTAGCTTTCGGAGATTCCAAAAACTCCTCTCTTCACAAAAATACAAATAATTGTTGTTAATAAGTATGCTACTATACCAAGAAACAAAGATTTTTTATGTACTTGTGAACAATTGTTGACAAAAGTTAATTGTATATACATATGTATACAGAATTTAGTTTTTGTTTTATAAATAATAAATTTGTAGCATTCTTTGATGTTGTTTTTTCACCAATTTCATTTATGTTATACCATATAAAATAAAATAATTTCTACTAACAATAAGTGTGAAACAAAACAAATCAAACTATTATTGACTTTATCGAAGCTTAGGTTATACCTATGTTTTTAAAAACTACATATCGTCGGCTTAATAAGAAAATTGCCTAACTCCACTTTTAATAAAATTAGAATTTTAGTGCCATCTGTATCCTAATATGAGTGGCTATCGATTCAGAAAAGTACCTATATCAAAATAAATTGTGTACGCTCATAAATGACGAAACAGAAATCTGCCTAACTTACGTCAGTAAAAATGCGCCAGAAAACTGCCTAAATCCGCATTATATTAAGATTATGTGAGCCATAATTGCATCTTACCATTCTCAATATTTTTTACTTTTATTTCAAGTACACCCTGTATATTACTATAAATAATATTATTTCAGAATATTTTCAGTTAAAATACATACAATACTTCTACCTATTGCGATAAATTAGAAAACAAATAAGTTTTTATTATTAGTTAAACTTTTCAGGTAAGTTAACAATTTGCCTAACTGCCACAGAAATCTAAAAATTATGTGGAAATATGCCTAACTCCATTATTTTTTTCATTTTTTTTTAAATTTATTTATAGACTTCTAAAAACTGTATCAAAATAATAATAATAATAATAATATCGGCTTTATTAGGCGGTATTCATTTTTAAAATGTTCTTCCATACAACCTGACAATAAGTATCTGAACAAGATAACACACACATAAGTAAGGGAAATCCACAAAATTAAACGTTTTTTAGCTCTCCTGTAAAATTTCATGAAATGGAGTTAGGCAATTTTCTTATTAAGCCGACGATATACAACTTCCAGTATTTATTATATATCTTTATTATATGAACGAAATACATATTTTGAATACACATCAATTGATTACTTGGATCTGATATTTTTATTTAGTTTTTCCAATTATCATTATATTGAATATAATATAACATTTCACAAATTTTAACGGACGGGAACTTAATAGTAAAGCAGATAAACTGACACATATAATGGAAAATCTGGTAAACAAAACTTCTAAATAGAAGTAACAAGTTTTTGCGTTGGTAATGTAACGAAAACTAAGGCAATATTTATTATGAAATATACGCCAGCGAATATATCCGCATTTTAACATAATATTTGAAAGTAAAATGAACCGAACTTCAATTTAAATTTCACAAATGTAACGGTGTTGGTGTGAATACCTACAATAGTTTTTATAACAGCAAATAAAGGATTTCGATTTGTGTGAATACATAATGTAGTAGGTAACGACGAACATACCCGATTATGAAATGGTATACAGGTTTGATACACAGCGCTACTTGGGAGAGACATTACTTCTGTCAGTAACTGTACACATACCCTAAAACTAAATTTAGGTTTAGAGAAAGATTAAGAAGATAAAAATTAACCTCTATGTACGTCACAACACAATTTATAATTATTAAGTATTTGTAAGTTCTTCACATTTCTTTATCTTGATACTAATTTCTCAATCCCTCGGTGTTAATGTCGAAAATTCGGTGGTTACAAGTCCGTATATTTGAATTTGTATAAATTTCTAGCATGATTTCAAGTTGTCTTCGAGTTTTGTTCTAAAAACAAACGGAATTTGAAATAGGACGTTAAAAGAGTCTAAACTCTAAGGCATTATTCGCATCAGTAGGTAACAAAGTATTATCTAAAACGATAATAACGATTTTTGAAGAACCCACTGATAACAGCAATGGTTGGTTTTTTATTCTCTACGCCATCTTCTAATGGAAAACTTATCTGCAATAAATACCTGGTTGAAAGAAAGAAACATATTTATGACGATGGAAACTTACATGCTGTCTATAGAAGTTCTCTTAATACCACCTCGTCCTCTGGCAGTGATTGTTCAACATTACTCGATCTAGTTTGGTAAACTAAGCGAATGAAATATGGCCGGTATGAATTACAAAGGCATACGTATATGCAGCAAATTTCCTTATACCATAACAGTTAGAGAACACTTATCTGTTTTCTTAATAGTATTAATATCTAGTAGGTTTCCGACTGTTATCTTTATCCACTTTTTCAGGTTTTGGTACTTCACTCTCACTAATAATGTATTTTTCATTATCTAGTACATCACCCATGTATGTAACTTCCATACTGATTGCTGCAGGAAAATACAACGCGGTTGCGCTAGCAGCGATTCCACACGACCTCACTGAAACATTACTTTTAGAACAACTAAGGAATTAAGTTTCACATTTTGGTGTTGCGTTAACTTTCTTCTGTTGCTAAACTATTTATCAATACCGAAAGTTAGCATATTTTTTTCCGTTTGGTGTTGATATTATCCGTGCCTGATGTTAAACAACGAGTAACACCTTCGAAGGATATTAAATTTCTATTTTTTTTTAATAATAATAATAATAATTTATTAATCCCAATATAACAATTTCTACATAATAGACAATGCATATTACATCAAAAATGAAGTTGGAAATTTCTAACTACATGGGGTGTAGTTAGAAACATTTAGGAAAAGTGTTGTAATATTTCCTTTTAATGTTAATTTATCAAATTGTTAGTGAGAATTTAAATCTTTTTCAGAAAAGCTACAACCCCGTTTAATATAACTCCGTAAAATTTTTATGTGTGTGGCGCAAGGTTCTTGTACCTTATCCCAATCACTACGAAGCAAGATATTTTTTGTTACGGTGTACAGGACAAAAGAATATCGTCAGCAACACTACTTTTTACTAATTTTATTTACACACCCAAAAACTTGGTATTCAGTTTATATTTTTGTGATCGGGCTATTAAGTATTAGATAGATTTACATTTTGTATATGTATATTGTTGTTGAACCTATGTACTTACATACATGCCAGACATTTGATGTAATTTAATTCAGTGGAATTATTTCTACCAAACACAAAAGATGAATGTATGTAAAAATACTGGATCAAAGATCACAAACAACGCGATTGACCGTTCGTTATCATCATTTGCGATTCTATAAGTACCACGCAGTATTCATTCAAGTTGTATGATCGTCAAGCAACTGCAATCTCTACAACAACCTCTTTCTTATGTACTGCATCAAACAAAACAGTATCCATCCGTCGTATACCACATGTATACATACATACATATGTACATTAAGCGTTTTTATTATTAAAAATAAAATCATAAAGATACTACTATAACTCTTAGCTATAAACTAAATTGCTCTGCACACTTTTGTCGTGCACCTTGTAGCAGCTATACCATCTGTTGAATTTTTTATTGGTACAAGCATCATCACTTGCACAAATTGTAATTTTCACCAGAAGAACCACGAACAATTTGTTTGCGAGTCTTTATAAATTGCCGAAGAATACACACGTTATTAAACATTATGGTGGTTACACAAAGTATATTTAGAAATAAAAGCAGTACTCTAGATATTTATGATTTTATTAAAATTGTATACAAATGCTTAACAATGCTTATGAAGGCTATAATTATTTTGTTAACCAATGGTTTTCTGGAAAACGTAAACTCCTACTTAGCTAGAACGCAAACTATTTTCTAATTTGTTTTCTTAAATTATGAGAAGGTAAGAGATTATTTAAATAAACTAAATACCGTTGGGGGTATAGTTGAATTTAACTTGAGTCAATGTGGTTCTATTTTCAAGAAGATATCAAATTCTGAGAAGATACGGTCATTTTGAACACTATCGTACTATTTTTTACACATGCTACCGTCACAAAGTTTGAAAGCAATTATAAATTCCTTAGTAAAATGATAAAATAATTAAATTTATTTGAAACAAAAATCTTTATACACGTACTCCCACAATATGTCTTTGATATTCAAAATTTATAAAATATATGTACGTTTTGAGAGTTTGGGTCACTATTAGGTTAATAAGGGTACGTGGGCGCCTTTTGGTAAAAACCGATTATTAAGATGTCTACAAACAAAAAAGATTTCTGTGTACAAGGAAACAGCTAAATTGGACGAGAGATGACTAGTAAACTGTGCTATGCACGAACGAATCCAAACTTAAAATCTTCGCAACCAATTCCTCCTACCATAAAGCTTATTTCGCATATTTCGCTGGGCCAAGAAGAGGTAATTTGTTAGAAATAACGGGTAAAATGCGAAAAGAATACGATTGGGATATCTTGCAAAATAACGCGTTGTCATGAGGAAGCCACATTATCGATCAACCAATCATAATAAAAGAAGAACGGTAGGAGAAGTTTTGCCAATGATCTGGCCCACTCATAGTTCTGACCTATCACTTATTGAGCTGTTATGAGGTGAGCTGAACAGAAAAGTGAAAGAACGACATCCACAGAATGATCAACAACTTTGGGAATACTTGGAGGAAGCTTAGCAACAAATTGAACCCAATTACATGGAAAAAATTAATAAGCAGAATGCCCAGAATTTGCGAAGCCGTGATACGGGTCAAAGGATGACATATGTTTGTTCCAAACTTTCTGACGGTAGTATATGTGCATATGCGAAGCAGTTTACTACGTATTTCAGAATTTGGTTATTGCGTGGTAACATAATGAAAGCCTGGAATGCATAGTTTGCTTATAAACAACTAATTTATACCATATTAATGCGTAATTATCATCAAATTTGTCGATGCCATTTGCACAATTTAGTAATTGGAACATATTGGAAAAGGAAGGTGTTAAAAATAAAATTGTAATTATGTTTATTGATTACGAGTTTTTAATATTTTTGAACACTAACATAACATTGAACACGACATACTAACTTAAAACATTATTAGCAAAGGTACAGAATTAAGAACAAGTAAAAAGTAGTAGTAGTTTACCAGAAAATTTTTCTATTATAACTTGCTTTTTATTGAGAGGACCAACTTATAAAATCCGTTTCACATTAGGTAAATTAAACTGACAGCTATTTTGGCGGTACATTTAAATGATGAATTACAATGAAATCAAGTATACTTGTTATTTACATTTGGATATTTAAATAAATTTCACGTATTCAACACATTTATGTAAAAATAAGTACACAATAATTTTAATATGTATTTTATTATTTGTATTATATTTGTAGTAGTACTATATCCGAACATTAAATTTGTATTTTAGAAATTTACAATTGATGTTACATACTATTATAAATTACAATAGAAAGAAGCACTAGCTGGTCCACCAAACTACATATTGTCAAAAACATGTGTAACTTAATTCTTCAATAATGATATTATATTTTAAATGCATAATTCTACAGTTCTCCACCAGAAGCACTATCACTGTCGATATTAAAATCAACTCTAATCGCACTATGGAAGGAGCAAACGGTATTTGATTTTGAAGTAACAATTCTTGCATTTCTGCACTGAGAAAACTGTGACAGCAAAATATTTTATTTAGAAATTTATACTTATAAATAGTATAAATTGTATTAAAATTACGAACACTGTGTTTAATGGCCAACAACAATTTTGTTGCTAAAATCTTAAAACAAAATGTTTTAAGATTAAAACAAAAGGTTTGCTACATTTGATGAAATTTTTAACTAAAAATTATTTACAACATCTAGCAAAACTAGTTCATTGGTTTTTAAAAGTATTTATATTGGTTTTTAAATAAAGGTAGTTTCAATTTATGCACGTTGGAAATGAGAGAGAGAAGGTTTAAGGCGCTCGTACGTAAAAAGAATGAGATGCAGTATGACGCGGTCTTTGTATTTGTGAAAAGGTTTTGTAAATCTGTTAGTACAAATTATTGCTAATTGTAGTACAAGCAATTTACTTAAAGTTACTATAAAATATAGTAAATTGAAGTATAATAGGTACTTAATTTCCAGGAATAAATTTATTGTTAAATTTAGTATGCTATGTTGCTGTCCTATATATAGCAATAAATTATACTAAAATGCAGTATATTTATACTTATAAATAGTATAAATTTTTCTCCGTGTGCTTTTCGTGTTAAAGTTGTTGGTATTTTTTCCTCTTTTTCTACTACGGTAAGACGCATTATCCATTACAATAACACTATTGTCTGGTAATTTCTTCAAAATATTATTGACCACTCCTCAAAAACATTTGCATCCATTTCATCGTGGTAATCGACTGTTTATCTTCCTTCAAATAGTAGTAACCCATCGTCAACAAAACCGTTTTTAGAACCAATATGTAAAATAGTTAAACGTCTTCCTTTACCAGTAGGATTTTGTCTTCGAAACACCTATTATCATTGTTAAATATAAATAAACATATTTATAACTATTTATGTAGGTATGTTACCTAAAGTGTCTGCATTTTCCAGTGTTATCTGTGTTTTCTTTATTGTAGGATTACTACCAATAATTTTCTTGTACATGTTCAGTATAACTTGATTTTCCTTACAGGCAAATGTCCACGCCCCAAAGTACCACGTTTTCTTGGAGGCGATATTGATAATCCACTGGTACTAGTCTATGAATCCATTTTCCAAGCAAATAGTAAAAAAAAAACTGATTTCCTAGTTTAATCGTAGTAGAAACACAGAATAGAGAACTATTTGACGAAATATTTACTCAATTAGCTGTGTCTGCAATATGGCGTCGTTAAAATCTAGCAAATTTGGGCAGTGTAAACATCACCGGCAACAAACCAATCGTATATTTTGGCGGGCTATTTTCGATTAGCTCCTCTTATTAAAAAACAAGGTGTAATATAATTTAGTTGCTACTACGGTATGGTATGGTCTCAAGTAACCTCTTTTAATGTGAAATTTCGAAATATTCTTTTACATGTTGTGAATAGGGTTTGAAGCTTGTATAAAATATTTGAAACGTTATGCTATGGTATTAAATGAACTACCTATGTAAAAGAATTAACAGCTAAATACTTTATCTTAAGACACTTCTCTTTGTAAGTACTTACTAAAATATAAAACATTTAGAAAGCAGATTGGTTTAAATCAAAACGCTAGCAATTCTCAGCATGTAAAGCCACAAAATATCCTTTAGGTATCTTGGAATTATTTAAACGAGTGACTTGATATTCTGCAAGAACAAATTAAATTAGATGTTAAAACTAAATAGTGGAATTTGATTACAAGAACTAGGACTTTCTTTAATACATGTAACTTGCGGTAGCGCCAAACAGCGCAACTGTTAAATTAACAGGATTTCATTTCCTCTGATACCGTTTTTCCATTCCCATGATGTTTTAGTGGAAGCGCCCACCGTGTTCATCGCAAACGTCGCCCATATTGTCCGGACAAAAATCCAACTGAGAAAGTGGAATGTGTACTTTAAGGGGCATATTACAGCCAGCAGCGTGAAATGCTTGCATCATATCCATTACTAAAATTTTATAGTTGTCAGCTTTTTTGTTTCCCAAGAAATTGGTGAAAACTTGTATGGAGAGCCGAGCTGTTTTTTCCTTCGATATTAATTTGGTTTCAAAGATTTCATCATTTACTATTTCTCGTATTTGAGGTCCAACAAAAATACCTTCTTTCAGTTTTGCTTCTGTTATTTTTGGAAACTTTTCACGACGGTATCTAGAACCCTCACCTTCGCGGTCCTTTACAAAGCTATTCATGAGCCCCTCCATGAGTTTCATGTGGAGAATGATATCGAAGGCTGCCACGGCCTGAGTCTCTATAATGAGGGTTTCCGGGTGTTGACCGTGTCATGGTTAGTAAAATACATATATACAGTACAAAATAAAAAATAAAATGCACAAGATATACAATAAACTCATGCGGAGAAGTGGTTAAGCTTTCTTTTTTAGATACGCTAGTTATTAGAAATGCACATAAAAGACTAGAAATTTCCATCTATAGAAAAGGAACTACCACAAATAGGTTTATTCCAGCTTTCTTGGTTAACAAAGTAGTCAAGTTTCCGTTAAATAAACGGAGATTCCAAAGCAAATTTATGATGATTTCTCTTCTATACTGATGTCAATCGCACGCTTAAAAAAGTCCAATATAGAGATTCACGTTAAAAATGCCACGATTTTAGCCTCATCTGCAAATTACGATAAAAAATTTACTAAATTACCATTTCACCCTACTACCAAGGGACTGAAACTTGTTTTACAACAATATATATAAAGAGCATGAAGCCTATTATCGTTTTGGAAGAGTTGAATTTTTAGCAGTCACGCAAAACCATTTTAGAAACGGACATCATATCGAGCAAGATAGTCGCAAATTAGTAGAAGCGATTAACGGAAACTCGATGCTTACAAAAGTCTGTATATAAGTAAATCCGAGAAGTTAATGAATCGAGAGCTAGCTATTCTAGAAAACTATTCTTTTCAAAACCCTCGGTAACATGTATTGGCGATTCGGGTTAGTCTTAGGCATTAATTATCGAGGTATTGTAAATACTGTAGAAGGGTGTCATTTATCGTTAGTTTGTAAAAATTTTCACTCATTCAGTATTTCTGTTGATAATGACGATCGACGCATTGTCGAAATACGTGTTCCGAATTAATTTAACATTTGTGTCATCTGAAGCTACCAGAACTTATCTGTATTAAAAAGTGGAAGCTGCCAAAATTTGAAGTTAATGTTCAAATTCTTGTCAAGTGTGTCCAATCAAAACAAAAGTTAATATAAGTAATTGATAGTTAAATAGAAATTTAAAAATTGATGGCTATTGTTGTGTCACGAATGACGCAAATAAAAACTATTAGTTGTTATAAAATAACCAGATTATAATGTGAATTATCTTTTAGCATTGATTAACTAAACCTGCTCTTCCTCTTCCCTTACCTTATAATTTCCCAATTTAATTGTATGATGTGTGTGTGTTATCCGATGTCCCTCTGCTCTCCGTTTGTTTCCTTTGCTGCCTCCTTGTAGTTTTAAATCCTTTAGTTCTTCCCGCCGGTTTTCTTTTTCTCGTACACTTTAATTTTGATGATTTATATTCAAACTGGCACTTTCAGCTTATTATTTCTTTTTTCCGATGTGTTTTCTGTACACGAGTTTTGTTGTAATTTCTCTCTTTCTGTCTCCTGTCCCTTTTGTTTTCTGTTTCAACAAAGGTAACAGCCGTTAAATTCTTGATTCCACCACTTGATATTTTAAAAGGTGTTTTTTGTAATTCTAGCTTGAAATTTATTGTTGTTACGCCAAACTGAATGTGATTATGTTTGTTTGTGATGTATTTTGCAATAAATTTTGAGGAATAAAGTTTTTCACATTATAATCTGGGTTTTTTTATTTTTTCCCTGTGCCCGGCGTTGTCTGGACTCTCTTTTTTAATTAATTCATTATTAAGTATTTTAATTTAATTAAATTATTTAACCTATCTAACAATACGCGTAAAGAAAATAAATATTATTGTTAAATTATTTGTTTCTTTAATCATTCATATCATAGCATAATAGTATATTTAGGAATAAAACATATGTATAAGCTTTAAACATTTTTAGTAATATATGAATAAAATGGGGGATTATTGAAACAAACTATGCACTTACGAGTATATCAGTAATGTAGCTTTAGAAAATTTCCTAATTTAATTTCAATCTACTAAGTACTGTCGCGCCTAGAACATTTTTGGACTATTGTTGTATGAATTTTGCGTACAATAGGTTACTAGATCGCTTTAGTCTGGTCACATTATGGCATGGAAATTGTGTATGATAGGAGATAAGAGATTTTTTCAATGCAGTAAGTGCATGTAGCAGTTTGACCTGCATTAATTTTTGTCCTAGAGATGAACTACATTCATATCAACTTTCGAACCACTAATTATTGGCGCCAGATGTATTTCCTTAGTCTTAAGCATTGCGGTTATTTGATGTGAATATCTTTACGAAGTGCATAGTCTTAAAAATTGAAATTACTTAAGCTGCTTCTATTTCTCTGAATTTTGGTTTCTAATCAGTATATTTTTAAATTATTAAATTTTTAATTTAAATTATTTAATTATTAAATGGTTTATAATTGTTTTACATTGGATTTAGCGCTAAAAAATGGTATTTTGTGGTAATTGCATCTTTATTTGAAATTATTTGATCTTTAGGGAGACCTAACGGTACCTAATCGTATTTGGAATGACCAACATATAAGTAGTCTATGAATTACATTGTACATGCAACAAAACTTGAGTTTTGTTTTCAATGTTCATCGACCGATAAGAAAGCTGTTTGTTTATGCAACATGCGTGTATAGCATTCGTAATCTTTGAAAATTTGCAATCTTACTACGTCCAATACATATCACCTTACCACGGCCTGCATTCGTCACATGCTTTCAAGTGGATCAGATTTTTGTCGTTTTAATCATTATCAGGATAAAGATTGAAATGGTCGCATTAGTAAATTTGTTTTAGTTTTGCGTATTCCAGTTTACAATCAGAATTCTGACCGCTCGGATCACATGTAAAGATGTCTATCGTGCGCGGTTTTAATACGCCTCTTTAAACAGTTTTGCAAATACGTCTTGACTTACGTTTTCATAATTAAACCCCTAATAGTTTTTTGGATTTCTGTTAAATTTATTGTGTTTTACTAAATGGATCTGTTAAAAATGCCCATAATAATAGATACATTACAGGGATCTATCCAACTGACTGTGGCACTGATTTTAACTTATGTTGTGATTGCGTTACAAGGGTTCGTATTGTGCGTTATACAATTATTATTCTGGAGGTTTTCATTTACAAGGTTACTATATACAGTGACTCACAGCCAAAATCATACACCAACAGGGAACATAAATTTTATTTTAATCTAACAACATTAACAAAAAATTCTAGTTGAATAATAAATGCTAGATGACACTTAGGTCAGGTGATTGGACAGGTAGTTGCAACACTTTAGGGCAATTGTAACAACAGCCATTCTTTTGTAAGATATGAGGAATGTTTCGAATCGTTATCCGCGTAAAATTTAACAGTTTTTCGAATACTTAAATGTTTGGCACTTGCTTTCAAATTTCGTTTAAATACATGTAACATCTATAAATTGTAACTTGGCTACTACTACGGCGGACATACACCTCCATACCATAACCGAGCCATCTACATCCATATAGAATACATCTACATATTTTAATAAGGCTGTATGATTTTGAATGAGAGTCACTTTATGTATAAAGATTTTATAGAAATCTTGTTTTTATAGAATGAGTTATTTTAAAACAAATGATTATAATGAAAAGGAACTCCTGCAAAGTTAAACGCATACAAGAGATAACGTAGATGTAATCTGTCGATGTTACTAAGATAATTATCAAAACTTCTATCTTAATTGTTCGTGCCTATTTATCACGTTATCAATACAGTATTAACCTTGGCGTTTTGTCGGTTTCTCTTCCAGATTATGAAGTAGATCTATAAATAATTTGGCAAATTAATTCTATGCCCGCTCAAACTTATATACAGATTTAGGCTTTGTAACTTACTGAAAAATATTGCATTTTAATTGGTATATTCACAATTAATATTTGACCTAGTTTAGGTACATCATGGTCAAAATGTATCAACCTTTGAACGTAGGCTGATACCTTTTGTACTACTATACCCTATACTTTTTCTTTTGAATAAAATCCTTCGAATTTTGCTACACCACACCTCCCTTATTTTAATTTTAATATTCCAGGATATATGTATGTAGTGAATGTAATATGTACCTATACAAAATCAGCACAACTTTCGGAAGGATTGTATACGAACTGATAATTTCTATTTTGTTCGCCGAGTTCAATGTTCTTGACAATATTTCGTTATTTTTTTATTGACGAATTTCGCAATTTTATTAGAAAATATAACTAAAGCCATAGTTATCAAAAACAATGAACAAAGAAATGATTGATATCAAGGATTTTATTTGCTAATAATAAGAATATTTTCGATTAAATGAAACTATGTAATTTAAAAAAAAACGATAAAATATATTTAAGTATTATGCAAATCCACGAAAAGGAAAACTGATTCTACTTTTGAGTGCTTATGTCGAGTGATCCATTTAACATGGTACATGAAAATATTTTGAGGACAATTAGTTTTATTTTAGGAAAAACGAATTAAGTGAAAAGTCATTGAATTAAATCTAGCAAATGATGGTTCAACTCTTACTGGAAATAAGTACTTGCTTACAGAATATGTTAAAACAGTAAATCTAGGTATGTAACAGCATAACTGAGCTTGTTTTCATATTAATCGGCATGGATGTTGTGGCACTGTAGCACGAAGATTGATACCACGTGTTTTTGTTGGAAGTTATGTGTGAATTTAAGTTGACGGGTATTAAAACATTCAATGGCATGTTAATTCTAACATTAAATGTTTAAATCTTTTTTTATTTACTACAAAAAAAATCAGGCAATTTTATCTGTACATGTTGTAAAACTAGGGATAAAAGTACAAAATTCTATAAAGCACTTGTACTTACTTGAACTTAATGAGTTCGCGAAGCATTTAACAAAAACTAAGATTGCTATTGTATCGTTGAATAAATCGATTTAACCATGAATCTATTAACTTGCACGGATATTTAAATAAAAATATTCTCTTCACTAGAGGTTATCATTGCGTTACATTAAACTGCAAACACAACAGATGTTGTTGTTTAGATTGTTTGTCAATTGTGTACTTTATTTATTTTTATAAACCACATGGAACATAATTGAAATGAAAGAATTTTTAACAGGTCGATTGTTTTCGCTCATAAGTGGCAGCTATGGTATATAATTCATAATACTGGTGCAGTTAAAAAGATGCAATTAAATTGCATTGTCTGTAACATGCCACGAATTTTGATAGACGCATGTTAGTTTTATCAGACGTTTGACTAAACATTGTACATAAGTTTTGTATGGGTAATTTTGACTTCTGACTCACATTACTTTTGAAGTAGACTGTATGTTAGTTAGTTATCAATAAAGACGTAGACAGAGCTGACCTTTTAAATGTGGCAACATTAACACTTTTAGTATTGATATTGTTAAGATTATTCATACAATTTGTAAAGTTTCTTATCTACAAGCTTTTACTAAATCTGTATACTTACTCTACTTTGTACTCTGTAGAAATCACGACCACAGAACGTGGACTTTATTCGGACATTATTTAGAAGTAAAAATGAGTATATACGTATGCTGTCCTTTTAAATCATAGGACTATCTTCCTTTCATTATATAGTAATAAAAATACAGAATTCAAAGGAAACGAGTTAAAACACTAGTTGCAAAAGCGAAAGAGGAAGCATGGATAGACTTTGGGAACAAACTATTAACAACAAAGCTAATCAAAAGTTGTTCTTCAAAGCACTAAAGACAATGAGAACAGACAAAAAGGCAGACGAAATATGTATAAAAGACGCAAATAATGAAATATTAGCCAACGAATTAGATATTATGAGACGATGGAGAGAGTATTTCCAAAATTTATTAGGTGGTACAAGTATATCAGGGCCCAGCATCAAAAAAATACCAAATGCAAATAACAACGAAGTAATAACGATGGAGAAATTGGAAGTAGTGATAAAAATGCTGAAAAATGGAAAATCACCAGGTGAAGATAAAATTACATCAGAAATGATAAAAGACCAAGGGGAAACATGAAGAAGAAGCCTACTATAAATAATTAATAAAACATGGGCAACAGAAGAGATTCTGCAAGAATGGTCAACAGCATTGTTAATACCAGTATATAAAAACGGTGATGGTAAAGACTGTAGTAACTATAGAGGAATTACCTTACTTAACACTATCACTAAGATCGTAGAACAAATACTAAATAATAAGCTTAAAAAAGTAATAGAACCACACTTTGCAGAACCGCAAAGCGGATTTAGACCCGGAAGGAGTGCCAGGGATCACATATTCACAATAAAACAGATAATCGAAAAAAGAAGGCTCCAGTGAAAGAAGACTTCTCTAGGATTTATAGATCTAGAGAAAGCTTTTGATCGAGTACCAAGAATGAAAATCTGAGAGAGCCTACAGAATAGAGGTATAAGTAGAACAGTTATAAACCTAATACAGGCCATCTACGAAAATAACATAAACTTTGTCATAAAAAATAACAACAAATCTAAAGGGTTTAAAACAGAAGAGGATCTGAGACAAGTCCGATGCTCTCTAAAATATTTATGGATGACATTATCAGTGAATGCGACAACTGTGTCCAAAAAATGTGTGTTGGATACAGACAGCTGCGCGGCGTAGAAATTGCTATTGGAGTATTTGCAGACGATATAGTGATAGTCGCTGAAAATAAACAGCAACTCCAACACAACCTGGAAGTTTGCAACGAAGCACTAAATCGAAACCAAATGAAAATAAATAAAAATAAAACCAAAGTAATGGCAATCGGAGATCAACAACTTGACATTACAGTAGACAATATAAAAATAGAACAAGTTAAAGAGTTCCGATATCTGGGTGTTATATTTGATGAATCATGACAACAGCACGCAGAGATTAATGACAGAGTAGGAAAACAGTAAGACTGTATCACACACTAAATCAAAACTTCACTAATAAGACAGAAATCTCAGCTAAATCTAAAATACAAGTATACAAATCGTTATACCGACCAGTGCTAACTTACGGATGTGACTCCTGGGTACTCTCGAACAAGCATAGAAGTAAAATCCAAGCAACTGAGATGAAATACATATCTAAGAAGAGTAAAGGGAATGACCAGGAGAGATAGAATAAGAAATATACCAGTAAGAGAAGAACTAGATGTCCAACTTATATCCGCGTTTATAGAAAAGAAGCAACTGAGTACTGTATATATGTATATATAGTAATAATAAAATATAGTAAATATATGGGTTAATATGGTATAAATGGTATGGTATAAGAAATATGTTGCGGAAGATACTGTTATTAGTCACATGGTTACAACAGAAAGAAAACGTTTGTAATTTGCATTGCAAATATTTAAAAAGTTATGACTAGTTTCACGTCTTAATTAAGCTGTATTAAGAGAGTTAGTTCCGATATTAAAATAAATATAGGACTTTTTTGGCACCATTAGATGGTTTGGCAAAATTTTCAAAATGTTGGCTCATAACGTCAGTACAGTGTTGCAGTCGTAGTTCAAACGATCAATTAACATTGTCGATCAATAGTCCGGAAAGCTTCTCTTATTCTATAAATTCTTCCAGCGTTGTTACCGATACTTAATACAGCCTTTTTTGTATGTAACCCACAAAAAAATCAATTTTTGGAAAGTTTAGGAACCGAACTGTTCATACAATTGGTCCTCCGAAATTTTGTATTAAGGTGGTTATAGATGAATGCAGTGTTGTATACCGGAGTCCCATCGTGTAAAACCTACATTCTTTGACGAATGTTCAGAGGTACATTCTCCAAATACACTAGTAAACTATTCTGAAGAAAGTCCTAATAAACTTGATCATTTACTCGTCCAGCAGAGAAATGTGGTTCAATAACCTAATTTTCAACTATACCACGCCAAAAGTTCAAAGACCACATAGTTTAGTTATGTTCTTGTGTGGTATGGGGATTGTCGGTACAGTAATGATGATGGCTGTGTGTATTCTCGCTTCCATTTGTGTGAAATATTACTTCATCTCTAAAAAACAGACATTCAACAAAATCTATCCGACTATGCATTTGTTGTTAAGCCCATTCACTAAACGTAAATTTTCGTCCAGCGACTCTTCATGTAGGTACCTGAATGTGGCGTGGATGGAATTTGTGTTTTTTGAATATTTTTTGAACGGACTTTTGACTTAATATTTTGTTGTTGCGAAGTATCGCGTTGACAACTATGTGGATTTTCTACAGCGCATACAACCACATAAAAAGTAATTGTCCTCAGTACTGCAAGTTTTTTCCTTTCGTGTTTTTCATACTTTACTGCACCAGTACGGTCGATTAACCGGGCCGGCCAACACCACCAGATATTGGTCAGTTTGCACCTGTAGTAGCAGATAGAAACCTGATAAAATATATTTTGCACTATGCGATAATATTGCAATTTTTTTATTTTAAATTTGGTTAACAACAATGAAGGAGTTGATTAAATACAGGCTGTTCCATTTAAATTTAAAGGGAAAATGAAGGGCCCGAGGTTTGACTCTCCTTGTATACAAGAAATATTTTTTTCGTTATATTCTCGACAGCACAAATAGAAGACATAGCCAAACAATGTAATGATGCAAAAAAGTTGTATATTTGTTTTAATACCGGAACTAACCCTTTTAGTACACCTTAATTAAGACGTGAAAATGGTCATAACTTTTTAAATGTTCGGAATAGACCCGGCAAACCCTATATGAGAAAGCTGGTAAAAGTAAGCAGATTTTAAAAATGCAAAAAATGTATAGCGTTCCGTTTAAGAAAATATAAGTGCAACTAATTTTAACAATTGGAGTTTAAAGATATCAATACCTTTTCTCAATAATTTTTTTAATAATTTTTATAATATCGGATATATCGAGCGTCCAGGCACTAATGCGTCACCCTGTATATAAAATTAATAGTGTGCAAGTTTTTGAGACTATCATCGAACGTAAAAGAGCTATTTTTACAATTTCACTTAGAAGAAATATAAAGATAACGTACTGGAGCAGTATACTTGCTCTTTAGAAAGAGTCGCCAGATAATTTCCTATTTTTATCCGGGTGTATTTCTATTACTGGGACTGGAGTTCTAGAAAATTTACTTTTCACCTTCAACGGTTAATACATGTAGTTTGACGAAAAAACCCATACAATCATTGGAATACGTATTTTGTGTGACAGATAACTTGATCCCATTGTTGTATTTAGTCTGTTGTTTCCTTAAACTTTCTATAGAATGTAATGGGGTGGTTTATCATGAAAGTGGGTAACACATTGTTGACTTCCTGTATTTTCAACGTAATAAATGCGTAACATATAGGTTTAAGGCATACGGAAGTATTTTTCTTTCTGGCTTATTCTGTAAGAAATTTTTTGTTGGACAATAAATATTATTCTGAATATGTACATTCAAATGAAATTGAATTATATAATATGTACATACTAAATTTATATGCAGTTTCTTCTATTAGTAGAAGAGCGATATAAACACTGACATTTGTAAACGTTGAGACGTTTACATGCTAAATGGACATCCAAATGGCGATGAAGTTCACAAAACTATTTGAACTTGAAAATGTTGGTATATCTGAAAGCTTGAAAACTTGCAAACTCTAAAATTTTACTTTTAATGCTTTTGCACTTATCTCAAAAGTTGTAATAGTACGTATTTTTAGATTTACACATTACGAACGCTGTCCATTAGATGGTAACAGGCATAAGCGAAATCGATAACCAATACTATCATTAGCTAATATTTCACAATGACAGGGCTCCTCCACATATTACTGTAGCGCTTAGCCAGTACTTTAATGAAAAATTTCCTAGATGATTGAATTGAGAAAAAGGATTTATAGAATAGTCCACACGATTTTCAAATTTGCCCCTCTTAGATTATTTTTTGTGAGAATATTTAAGAAGCAAATATGTTTAGTCTACATGCTTCACTAAATTACGTCAATGGATTATTACGGAATATCATCAAATAATAATGATATAAATATGTTAAAAGTTTTAACAAGTTTTTACTTTTAACTAAATATGGTTTACACATTTCTTCCTTGCTTATCTTGTACTCATCTAATTATGATTGGTGCAGCGAAAATCTTAATATTAATGTTATTTTTCCAGATTTCGAAAAATGGTTGACGTAGTGACTAATCGGATGTTTGATGTGTTCAATAAATTCGCACCACATGAAGCACATCCGAATGATTCTTTATCTACAATAACTAGTCTGAAGCGTTTTTCCAACGATCAAAAGATTAGAAGGCACCTATCTAGGGAAGCAGAAACGAAGGTAACAACAACAACATATCAATTAACGTGTGGGAACTTATTTCTTTTTTATCAATTACGTGGAGGTTTTCCTTATAACAGAGATTTTCCTTATAACAAATTTCTAGATCCAATTGAACAAATATCAATTTTGATAATTAAAAGAGCGCAATCTTATGAACCCAATTCAAATTTATTTTTTATCTGTATAGATATTCATTGTGTAACGCTGGCTAATGAACAGAACGAAAAAAAAAATGTATGAGTGCCGTTTCTCGGGTTATTATTTTATCTAAAGTAAACTCAGTAAGTACTCAAATGAGAATTATTTCCTGTTTGATTAACTTATTCAAGTACGTTTATTATTGTTGTTACTAATCAAGTTCACGAGGCCGATATCACCAAGTCGGTGCATTTTTTGGATATATTTGTACTATGATATTAATATCTATTTGATCATAGAGATAGAGATGAATAATACAAACCGATGAACCGTTAGTAATGTATACCTAATGTATAATTTTTGGCAAAACCGTTTACATGCTATAAATTAAAAATTATGATTAATAACTTATGCCACAGCATACATGCTGTATGTATTTTGTATATTAACCGTAGTAGCTTGTCGTGTTTTTACAGTCAGCATTAAAGTTGAAATCACATTTCTCCTACGTAAGCTTTACCATATTATTTACTAGGATGGATTGTATAACATTTCACAAGGGGAACACCAGGGTTGTGCGACATGCATTTTAATGAATCTCAACTATGTTATAGAGAAACCTTCCCTGAGTACCCAGGTAGAGTCCGAATTTTATAAGAAGTACATGTACGTCACGGCTAAAATGCGCGAATTGTACGTACCATTAGCGTCGTAATAAATTTTAAAAAGGGGTATAAAATGTAAACAACTTAGAAATATTAAGTAGAAGCATATTAAAGTTATGAATTCATTATTGTTTTTCGAAGTTCTATGCGAAGCAATCAATAAAAACAAACATTTTTTAATGTTTACTTCTTTAAGTGCATATATCTAAATATTTCTACTAATAACGCACCAAACCCCAATAAACCACACGACGGCAATGAGAGCGGACTTCACCCAAACAGCAACAATCGGCGCGTCCGAACGCGCTTTCGTTCATAGCGCATGATGACGTACATGTACTTCTTATAAAAATCGTACTCTACCAGCTTTTATCCTAACGCGCCCGAGTTTCTGAAAAATCCAGTGTTGAATGAACATGCTAAGTTCATTCCTTTATATCGATAATGTTAGTTTCTCAATAAGCAAGCCTGGTTCCTGCCGGTACATTTTTTTCAGTCTTATTGTGCACGGAATTAATAGTTTATTTCATACAAATTATTCATAAATGATATTTTTCGCGGTGGTAATTTTATTATTAAATAAATTGGAAGCAAATGTGCATTATGATGTGTATTCGGAATTTATTTATTATTTCTATTTATTTATTTATTTGGATTGCAGATAAAAACGGACAGTAGGTCAGAAACGAACTGTAGGTAAGCAATGGAGCGTAGGACAAACAGGTGCGCTCCAATATTCAAAATTCAAAATACACGGCATAGTGTAGATTTGCTTCCAATTTATTTAATAATAAAATTACCACGATGAAAAATATCATTTATAAATAATTTGTATGAAATATAATTGTTAATATTGTGCACAATAACATTGAAAAAAAATGCACTGGCAGGAATCGAACGTGACCCATCAGTGTGGCAGGCGTAAATCTTATCCACTGGGCTACGAAGGCTTGCTTGTTGAGAAACTAACATTAGCGATATAAAGGAATGGTCGCGCTAAACTACGTTGATTTTCTCAGAAATTAGGGCGCGTTAGGATAAAAGCTCGTACCAAGGTACTGAGGGAAGGTCCTTTATAACATAGAGATGACATTCATTAAAATCCGTGTCGGGCAACCTTGTTGTTCCCCTTGTCAGTCTTATTTCAGTCAGTTTAAATGACGTTTGTTGTTTATGTGAAGCAATAAGATTATTAGAGGCTAGACTTATTTCAATAATGAAATATAGTAGGACTGTATGCTAGGAAAGTTGTGAAGAAAAGAAGAAATTACAATTGCTACGTTACTCGAGTGAGAAGAATTGATGATGCCTTAGTTCGTACATGAAATTAGGATAATTAGATTACTTATCACATTCCATCGTATTGCATTTGATTTATACTATTACAAAGACTAGTACTGCCTTACCCTCTTCACCAATTGTTCTTGTTATAATAATGAGTTATTTTCGAAACAATAAAAAATAAATTAACAACACCAACTATATTTGTTCTGGTTTCGTTAAAGCTCGATGTTACCTGCATAATACAAATCAGCAGTCCACGCCAAAGCTCGTGAGACCGGCGCAAATACGCATTTTCGTCAAGAAACGAGACAGGTATAGAACTAAAGAAAGAAACGGGGAAGCGTACTACTCTTAAGGCCACTTTACACTATGGTAGATTCATACTTTTTCTATACTAGATTCTATTCTAGGATTTTCCAAATTCTTTTTTAGGTGAGAGTACAACAAATCAATACGTGATGGCGCTACTAAACAGCTTTTAAGTTCTACCAACTTGACCAACATAACCTATCTTCGTTTCATATAATATACTGAACTTATATGTATTTTCCGAAGTACTTCTGCGCGTGTTCTAGTATCAATTTAGAAACAAAAATGAGACAGGATCTAGTTTTTAAAATAGTATAGCATCTAGTATAGTTTGGTGTAAAGTGGCATTTACATGATACTGTTTCTTACTATTTTTTCTAGTTTCTAGAAAATAGTATAGAAAAAGTATGAATTTAGCATGGTGTAAAGTGGTCTTTACTTAAAAATATTGTTCTCGTTCGCTATAGGCTTTTCAACTGAACGCGCCCTTATAATGAATTCAGTAGATATTTTTAGGACGATCAGTAGCAAGTTACGTCATATGTGCGAAATGATACGTCATATCTTCTGCACAGGATGGTTTCGCGAGCTTTGGCGTTGACTCTATCACAAGCAAGGCTTGTATGAATGTAATTCACTCTGAGGTTTAAATTTTATGTCATTTTAACATTTGTAATATACAGGATGTCCGCGATATACAAAGCATGCTTTTAAGGGATGATAGCTACAACGATTTAGAAACAAAAACATATAATACACCTTGGGTCTATCTGTAAGCGTAAACGAGAAAAAAAATTATTTCTAAAAAACCTTATTTGGTCAAACTGTACAAGAAAACTCATCCATATTGCTTCCTAAATAACGAGAAACCATATCAAAAATTTAGAGTTGAAAATAACTGAAAACAACGATGAAAACGAATTATTTAATACTTTGAAACTGAAACGTGGAGTCATTTTTCTTACACCATACCCGTATTCAATGAAAGCACACATGCAAGCGCAGCATCAGATGTTTATACGACCTTAAACTACATTCGACCATTGTATCGTACGAAGTCAATGGCCATACGTTTTAAAATAAAGGTACCTTTGCGGTTTTTTAATAATGTTATGACAATAAAATCGATGTTATGTTGAAGTTAGAGTGAAAAGGGCGTGTTTAATAGCAGCTTTCGATCGGAAAATGAAAATTTAAGCTGAGGGAAAGTCGTATTAAATGATGTATGCAATGTAATAATAGTGCAATTATGTTAGGGCGCTTTAAGCTCTTTCGTAAAAGCTACTACAAAATTTTGTTCTTTTCTTTTATTTGTGATAAATTGGTGGTCCTAAAAAAGACCTTTTTGAGAGACAGGAGAAAATGTATTACAGAAAAGGCTCGACGTGTTGCCCATTTGCAAGAACACACGCTTGTAATCGTCGGGTATCGGCTGCCGCTGTACAGTATGCGTGGAAGTTTTTTTCTCGTTGATGCTTACAGATAGACCCAAGGTGTATTATATGTTTTTGTTTCTAAATCGTTGTAGCTATCTTCCCTTAAAAGCATGCTTTGTATATCGCAGACACCCTGTAGATAACATGAACTGTGGGGTTTTAAATGTTGTTCGTGTTGAAGAGAGTCGTATCTGAAAAAATTGATCAGTACAGCTGACCCATCCAGTGTCCTAAAAACACCAAATATGCTATCTTTTATTGCTTTCGAATTAGAAGGCTTTATTTATTTTTTGGTAAAACTAATTCAGTTCATATGGATACATTTTTACAATTTTGCATAAAATTTTCCAAACCGTGGTATACTTGAAATCGCTTGCATATCGCATTTGCACAGCTAATTGCTAGTGGATTACCTCTGGCTATGTCCCGATTTTCATAAAGAACCTATGCGACTTGGACATCACTAATTTCTGGCCTTTCTGATATTGGAAGGATAGTTACAGACCCTGTTTTTTTCAAATAAACCAATTCTTTTTTGTAATCCATGCTATTACAGTTTAAGTCATTTGAACTCTACGTTTATAGGTATAGGTATAATTTGACAATCGCCTTTGTAAATATAAACATACTTTCATATTTTCCTTGCCCAACTACGCTGACCCTGTGATGTCCTTTTTAAAAAATCGTGTAAGGTGCTATTTATTACTCCATAAGTACGTAATAACTAGACCTATTGTGACAGAGGTCATTTTCACATATAATTTAATTATTGTATATGTATATATTAAATGTGCAAGCACTGTTTTTGTTTGATAAGCAACCGTTTGAAATAATTTTGCTTCCGGGTTATTTTTTGTACATAATATCAACTTGAATCTCCAATATAGAAAATGTTTTATTTTTTCTTGCATCATAAATGACAGTGGTGCAGTTGCCTGTACTTTTTTAAAGTAAGTAAGATGCATGTAAAAATATTTATTTTGTTCTTTCTCGTACTTAAACCAAATTTACTTAGCTTGTGTTAAGAACAGTTGCTTATAAGTTGATAATACATACTTAAGTCAAGAAAATATGCATTAGAAATTAAATCATTTTGAATAGACTAATAATTCGCAGACATTAAAATTGTTTTATAGAAGACTTAAAACGATACGTTCGTTGTCTATTGTCACAATCACCTATTTTTTGTTGTAATTGCATTAGTAACATTACAGATTTTAAATACCTTGACTATTTTTTGCGTTATAACTGTATATATGAATTACAAAATAATTATATATTAACTACTTCCGCAATTTGCTACAAAGGAATCTTTGTAATAGTCCCGTTAGAAATGTCCTACTTTGTGTAATGAGCAATCTCGCAGAAACATGGTATTCAACATTCTTCTTTCTCCTAGACGACCTTGAGTAATTGATGAGTACATAAATATTTACTATGCATTCATTCAAAACCGACTATTAGATCTTTGTACTTTGGGTTTTCCTGTAATGGACTTACTATCATAATTTTAATTATATTTATTTCTGTAACTCAAGATGACGAGAAGTGTTGTGCTGCGGCAGTTACGAAAGAAAAGAATATTTTTGGGAGAATTTGTATTACCGAGAAATCAGAAGGTTATTGCATTAGTTGTTATAATTTAGTTAATATAGTTTTTTTGAGAATAATAACAAAGTTCTATGTAGACACTACCGAAACATTGTTTCGTGCAACTTATTAGTTATTAGATGCAATCATATCGTTTTCGATCTTAACTATGGATTTCCTGTCTGTCAATTGAAGACAGTATAAGCATGTAACACGCACATATCAACACACAAAGCAAGACAATAATTAAATTCACTCCCCTTTTATAAATAGTAGTACATGTTTTATGTTTCGGTTTAAAATAATTGTTATATTTCAGGCAAGAGAAAATCATATCTTCGAAATAAAGGAGCATGCAGCACCTCCAATTGCCACAAAACGCCGTCCTTTGATGGGATTAAGTTGCTATGGTTGTACGCCGACAAGCAGGGCAAGTATTTTTATAAGTACATATGTATATACTGCAACGATCAAAAATACACAAGTCAAACAAATAAGAACAATCTTGTTTTTTTATTAATTTATTATTTATCATGGGTAACTTTATTGAAAATTAGAATAGAATAGATGAAAACCAAATAAATCATACAAAGCCATAAATATTTCTTAATCAGTTAAAAATATCTGTTGGAATATTCCAAAATAACAAATACATAGGTACATCGAATTTTAATTCGGATATTTATAGTTCAATAAGTTCATTGTCGATATCTTAATGATTGATGTTACCCGCAAAAGTTTGAAGTGGAGTATGTATTTTGCAAAGGGCAAAGTACTAAAAACACCTATGCAACTCTTATCTTCACCGAGGTAAAGTATCGATCAATTATGGTTTCGTATAATCAATTCGAATTTACCCAAACAATAGGTCAGTAATAATTTTTGATGTATTCAATTGACGTTTTAAATAAATATAATCTGTTTAATTTATTTATCATTTATCAATATCAATTCCACTACAGAAATTTACTCGTCATTTTTCTTTTAAAATACATATATGAACTTGAAATATATAATTGAAGTTTAAGCATAGCAAAAAGACTTAATGGCAGGACAGTATTATTTTAGTAGGATCGTATTCCATTTTATTGTAATCATAATTTGATATTATTTTACTTTTCTTGTCTTTACACCGGATTATTCATTGAACTGTTTTATTAGAGGTTTACCACGCCCCAGAAAGATTTATCACTTTAAAAAATATACGGCAACGTTATCTAAATGATTCTGTATTTCTGAAAGTATAGCGGCTGAACCCCTCAAGCGTATTACATGTAGCAATACAATAGTAATCATTAAATTTTGACGCATTAAAATTATGTTAATCTGAAATGAACGTTAATTTCAACCAAGTTTATGTTGATAAAAGTCACTTTCACACCTACCAGCAGACTATACCAATTTGCTACTATTTTTCACTTCTTGTGGATTTTTAGGCATTTTAAAATTTTTGTTTATACCTGTCAAATAAAAGAACTAACGAAATAAATAACTAATATTAATTATATTTTAGGCTTGTTTTACGTATATGGAGAATGGAATAGTTGATATCGGTAAAAAACTTAAACAAAAAAATATTGCAGAGACATAAGTTAAATAGGTTCTATTTGACCGTAGCCGAGGTAGCTCTCCTTCATATGTCTACGTGTAGGTTTCCTCAAGCTTTTTGAATTTTATTTTTGCGTATTGATTGTCGAAAAGTATAGATAAAGATATAATCCAATTCAGCGATTTGTAAGATTATTATTATCAAGTTTCATTACAACTCATCTAGCGGTCTTCAAAGAACTTTAGTAATTCTCGTGATGAATACGACACATGCATATGACAAGCCAAAAAAAGTAACAAGTTATTATTTTTATAACTATTTTACCTAATTTTTCCGATGTCGTTAGTCAGCCGTTCGTCTTAAGTGTGTGGTTCCAGTTTTTACCTGTTCTCATTTTTCTCAAATAAACAAATGCATTTTTTCGTCGTTGGTTCTATTATATTAATGTAAAATAAATCTAAAATATATTCTGCGCCGATTTTATTGCATTTGCCATTCTGCTTAACAGATATAATTCATGTGTTTCTAATATCAATACAATATCAGTTAGTTTGACATTCTCTGATTTTTAATATACGAGTACATTAAAATGGCATTGTATTAAGAATTTTAACAGAAAAGCAATTATAACTCGAAAACTGTAAAGAATAATAGCTTAATATATCTAATACTAAATGACGTAGAATTATTAGGTATATTCAAAAATATACCTATGTATATATCGTGGTTCATAAAAAAGTGACTCATCGTCGTTCACTTGGTTTAAATAAACGTTAATTTTAGATGACTCTGTATGTATGGACACAAATACAAAGCCATCTGGTTCACCGAATAGAAGATAGAAGATCGTCAAGCACAATACTTTCAGAAATATAGAGTAAATATAGTAACGATAATAATGTCGGCCATATATTGGAAAAAAGTATAGTGAGTTTTGATGCAGAATTGCATAAACGATTTAAACGAGCCCTGAGAAAATACCGTGTTATTTAAATTAAGAAAGTTAACATAAACTTTTGATAAGTTGAAAGTCATGCAAGAACTTGAATAATTTGGCTAATGAGCCTAGTTTACCCTATCTCTAATTACCAGTTTCCTGAACTGTTAGATTTCATGAACATCGAAAAATTCTAACGAATTAATTTCTTGAATAATCTTGACTCGTATCGCAATATAGTATAGTATTATAATAAGTCAAAATCTATCTTTTAAGTTTTAGGCATGGTTTCGATTTTGTTTCGTTCACAATGAGTTAATCCACTTTTTCGATATTGATATTTTAAAATGCATTATTGAATTTTTCAATGCGTTTATTCAACAATATTAAATATAGACATTTGTTTTATGGTAGGCCGCAAGTTATGCCCTAACTAATACAGGAACTATAAAAGCGAATAGTTTTTGTTCTCTATAGATAATATAGCTGAAGAAACACCAATTTCATTTTTAGATGCGAATTTGTTGACTAATAAAACAATTGTAAAGATTTCAGTACAACCCAGTAGGTATTATTAAATATTTATAGTCGTTCTTAACTGAATTTGTACTGATAACGTTATAACGATAGTGTACCTTTAATATATTGCACATAGGTGTGTAGTTTTCATTATACACAACATTATTAAATTAACTTGGTAGATACACTACCACATGCAGAAAAATGTACACGAATAAATTGGTAATCCTATCAGAGTAATAACATGGTAAAATTATAACAAATATGCTGTAAATTTTATTTCCTTAAAAAAAACGCTTGTTACAGTTCCGTAACAGCAATTACCAATTTCCAATTTTATGAAATTAATTTACCAGGAAAATCCGTAGAAGGTTTCGCGCCATCGCTTTTATACAGCCGCGTACGAAATACGAAATCTATTTAACATTTAATGTCTTTTGTCATGAACGCTACCAAAATTTCAATCTCATACAAAACTAATTCACCAATAGGCTTCCAATATTACATATTGTTAAAAAAGTAATTTTGAGCTAGCAGAAAGCAGCGTTCACTCTTTAAACAAGCATTTGACAATACTACTAGTTCGAATATAATGATACTCAAACTAATACTAAAATAATATATTCCTAGAATTTTTACTTGAGTTTATAGTCAACTAAATTCGATTTTCGTGAAACTATTAGGATAGGTATCTATGTAAATGTAAAGGAAATATAAATGTAGGACAAAAATTACAACCTATCTCAACACTATTTTTGTAACATGCAACCTGTATGTTATTTGCGATTCTACTCTATTTTTAGCCACAACTACGATGGCGTGGAGAGGTTTTTACGACATAAATCCCACGGTAAACGATTGATTAATAAAAACATTAATTGGCATATTTAGTCTTATTATGTTCTATTAAAACTAGCGTGATGCTGGTTTAATTTTGTATTAATAATAGGTATTTATATTTTATTAATCTCCTTTTGTTCTAGCAGGAATCTCTGGTTAACAAGGCCACTGAGAATTTGGCGTTGAAAAACATCTTGAATTACACTCCGCCAAAATCGAAATACAGTTTTCTACAAAGGACGTTTTCGCATCTTGCACAGGTGTATGAGTTGAAAAAATTCGATTATCCACAAGTGGCTGATCGAGTGATGTATGATGAACGTTTGAAGCAGGCTATTAAAAAAACAGCTAATCAACAGTACCGCGATTCGAAGGATATTGGGGATGAATTCTATATGACATTAGTGAAAAATAATGAGAAAAGAGCGCGAAAGATTCTAAAGGATATGCGATCGACTTTGTCAGATTTTTTGTTAAGGTACGGTAGCTTGTGGATTGTCGGATCAAATTTAAAAAAGAATATGCTATGTAGTTTCGCCAAACCTGCGTTAAAATATTATAACAATACATAATTTCTTAAGGCCAAGTATTCCAGTGTCGCTAATTAAATGGTCATTCAAGTTGTAGCTATGATACTAGTTGCATAACTCGTTTAGATTCGCGTATTACGTTGTTGCATAAAATAATGACTAAAAATGAAGAGGGTAGTTATTTGTCTATAACCAGGGAAATTTTGTTATATAAAATGAGCTTTACCTATTTCATTTTGAATGAATTGTTGTGATCAGTACTTTTATTTCCGAAAGCTTTGGCTTAATTGTATTTGTTACAAAGAAAACCCCTGATTATCTTTCCCATTTTCGAGCGGATCAACGCTAATTTATTATAATCTGCAATGGGGATTATGTTAATATCTTGTTCCCTTTTTGAATGATTGACTACGGTAACATCTTTATAATTAGGAATTTATAACTTTGCAGTGGATAACAAATTTTTTGCTTTAAAAACATTGTAATTCTTCCGTCGTATCGTTTAGAATGATTTAAGCTTTCTTTTCCATAAAACGTGGGCAACAGGGACAATTTGATTTATAGCAACCTAATTTGGGTAATCTCAGTATGACTTAAAACCAAGAACATCTGCCAAAACAGCTAATTCTGAACCTTTCAATTTACTTTATTCTCTTATAACGTGCAATGTGTAACAAAATTGGTAGACGTATTGACATAGAATGTTATTACACATGGTAGGCGTCCACAGCTAACATGTGTTAGCTACCGCTAGCTGATGCCTATACAACAACAATGTATTTTCCCCTCTGCTGGGAACCATATTATAATATTCAGATAATCAACTATGCTATAATTATTATTATTATGAATTGATGTATAGTTCCTTGCAATAAAAACGATATGTTTAGATTTGTTGGATTGATTTGAATGGAATTTTATTCATATTACAGATTTACTTCGTGGGTACTTTATAAACTTCTTCCATGTTTCCTAACTTCGGTGGTGGTGCATCCCAGACAAATAGAAATGTTGAAACAGGCGGGAAGCACAGATCTACCCCTAATATTTCTTCCATTACACCGTTCTCATCTTGATTACATCCTTATGTCATTTATATTGCTAAACAACAATGTTCGATCACCTTTAGTTGCATCAGGTGATAATTTAAGGATACCTTTCTTTGGGTAAGAAGTTTTAAAGTATTGAAACTCGTGAACGTTAACGGTTTTCTCCTGATGTTCTAGGTCTCTATTGAGAAGTCTTGGCGCATTTTACATAAAACGTCGTATAGATCCGGTGATGGGTCGGAAAGATCATGTTTACAGGGCTGTGTTACATACCTATATGAATGAGTGTTTACGCGCAGGGCACAATATTGAGTTTTTCTTGGAAGGTGGTCGAACTAGAACTGGAAAACCATGCCTGCCGAAATATGGAATACTTAGTGTTATTGTTGAGGCATTTATGGATGGCACAATTGAAGATGCTCTCCTAGTACCTGTTAGTATAAATTATGAGAAATTAGTTGATGGTAACTTTATAAGAGAGCAGCTGGGCCAACCCAAAGAAATGGAAACGTTTGGAAGCGCCATTAAGGGTATTTGGCATGTGTTGAATAGTAACTATGGTATGATGAGAATCGATTTTAACCAACCATTTTCACTTAGAGTAAGTGCAGTTACATCCTATTCCGTATAGTTTCTTATATAGGACTCATGCATTTTAGGAATTAGTCAAGACATTCAATACTAATGGAAAATCTTCCAATAACGCTTTTAATAAAACGCTCAAATCAAATCCGTCAACTACGAGTCTGTATGGTACCGACATTGTATCAGAGGAACATAAAAGTCTCGTAGAAAGTATTTCCAAGCACGTGATATACGGTAAATTATCTTTGATATATTAGTTCAAGTATTGTACCGACTGTAAATAGAAAGCATGTAAAATGTTTCCAATAAATTTACAAAAATATCTTTTAGATTGTGCTCAGTCAATGGCTGTGATGTCGACTAACGCTGTAACATTCTTACTATTGAATAAGTACAGAAAAGGAGTAATTATAGATGAATTGGTTAATGCTCTAGATGAATTAAGAGAGGATTTGCTGTCTATCAGAAGAGATTTTGGCTTTACCGGTGATTCACTTGATGTAATTAATTATGCCGTAAGTATTCTCACAAAATACATTGCATTTGTATATATATTTACTATTCTCAATTTGTGCCGGAATGGTAACTGTAAACCCAGTAATATCATTCATTTGTTAAGGATATAATATCTACGAAAACAATTGAAACATTCCCAATCGTTAAAAGCAAGAACTACATACATGTTAAATCAGCTAAAATAGAGAAATAGACATTAACAAGTTTATTAACTTATAACTTTCTGCGAATGCAAAACCTCCTTAAATAAGATGGATGTAGGCTATAAAGGAATCAACAATTTTTTGTTTAAACGTAAAAACCGTAGTTCAAAAAGCGAGATCTAGTACAAGTACATTAGAAATGTAATATAAATACTCTTCACTTATATCATAATATCTTTGTTAATCTTCTATAGGTACATCTATAGTTTTCTAATTTGCCTAAATTTATATCCAATGATGACTGTATAATTCTTAGTACTACAGCTTATTTTCTTTTCAGGTCGAGTTGTTAGGCCCAGCTGTGATACGTAAAGAAAGAATTAATGGGGAAGAAATCATTAAACCGGTAGCGGTGTTACCAAATATTATTGAATTAACCTATTATAGCAATACGTTAACTACGGTTTATGCGCTTCAGTCCATAATAGCGACTGCGGTGTTTTCGTTAGATACAAGTTTAGGGTTCATCAATCAAGATGACTTGCTGGAAACGGCGTTGGATTTATGCAATATCTTTCAATACGAATTTATTTTTATTAAACCCTGCCAAAACTTGGAAGCAACTATAATAGACTGTATTGATGACCTAATTATTAGAAAAGAAATATTTACTGTAGTAAGTATAACTGTACGTTGATTGATGTCTAATTTAAAAACAGCGGTTTTAATGTAGTTTATTTGCTAAAGCATTATGCATGTTGTAGATACGTTGCAAATTATTTAAAACACTCTGTACAAACATGCAAAACCACTTTTATTACATTGATCATAATGTTCAACATAGAATTCAAAAACTGAATAGTCTGTTTGATAAATTAAATTGAACAATACAGGAGACTGAAGTAAAAACACGTGTGATAATTTACTCTTTATAACACATTTCAAAAATGATATTCATCAAGATATATAATACTAATGCAGGCAGAAACCAATATCGGTAACGGAAACGAAAAAATCTATATACTCAGTGACATTAGAAGTGTTGCACCCACAAGGTCTAATTTGTTCAATCCATTTTTTGACATCAAAATGAAAGCATGCTATGATAAAAATGTCAACTCTTTATCATTGATACTTTTTAGTGAAAGAAAAATTCTTTCACTTTTCTGCGACGAGAGTCATGTTCATGAAAGCTGACTGATATAGAAACGTTTAGTTATTGCGTGTCCATCTACAAATGCAAACAAAATGTCTAAGTTCGAAGACGTCAAAATTATCACCGCATTAGTAACGTTGGCGGGGATACACTTGTTGCCTATCGAGATGTTGGTTTGTCCTCTCGCGAAATTGGCCGTCGTGTTAATTGTACTGCAATGACGGTAATGCTTTTGTGTTGTCTGTGGACAGAAGAAGGTAGAGTAACACGAATAAGACCAACTGGTCAACCGAGGCGTACCACAGATCGTCAAAATAGGCACTTCAGACAACTCGCTCTACGTGACCGTTTTGCTACGTGTGCTACGCGTCAAATCACTGGCTAATGGTTTGAAGAAGGTAGACGTGTTACTATGTGTACACTATGCCTCCGTTGACTGCGGACCACTGCCGTCAACGCTTGAACTGGCTCAAAGAACGGCAGCATTGCGCAGCAAAATGGCATAGTGTCGTCTTCAGCGACGAATCGCGATTCTGTCTAGGCATGCACGATGGCCGTAGAAGAGCACGACGCCGGCGTGGAGAACGACGCGATATTGGGTTTGCTGTTGAGGGGCATGTACACAGAACTGTTGGAGTAATGGTTTGAGGGCCTATTGCTTGTGGTAGACGATCACCACTTCTGTTTATTCGAGGAAGTATGACAGCTTCACTTCACGTTGATGATGTCCTACAAACCAATTCACTACGTTATCTAGATGGCCGTCGACACGTCCTTTTTTAGCAAGACAATGCACGTCCCCATATTTGCTCGTTGAACTATAGACTTTCTCCGAGAAGCAGGCGTTAATGCTTTGCCGTGGTCACCCCGTTCTGCGGATTTAAACCCCATCGAGCATGTGTGGAATATCATGAGGAGGAGACTGTCCACATTGCACTATCCTCCACAAACTTGGACGCGGTTAATCAACGAGGTTCATGTTGCTTGGAGCGAGGTGCCACAAGCAGATATCGACCATCTCATTTTGTCGACGCCTAGACGCGTACAAGAGTGTAGTCAGCTACGGGGTCGTCAAACACATTTTGTTTCGTGTTACATGTTAGTAAAATATTTGAAAAATTTTATTTTTGATTTAAAACTATGACATTGCCATGGCTGCATTGTATGTTGGAAATCGTGTAAACTTATACAAGGCATTAAATGGTTATATCTGATAGTGTTCGAGCTATACGCGTTTTGATGTATGTAATACTATATTCTCCCCAACAGCAAGCAGATGAAAACAATAGGTCACATAGTACACTAATTGCTTGCTTCTACCACTTTTAGAGAGATGTGATTAGCGAACGTCTCGCTTGCAGATATTTTTATTTTATCCAGGACAATAGGCTAGAATAACTTGGCGCGCATATTCCTTGCATGTATATAAGAACCCAATTTTTATTTAAATTCAGTTAATATAGTTTTGTAGTGGCAGCACCTAACATGATTCATATCAATCAAGCAAATATTATTCATCTGCTAATACTTTCATATAATTATAATGAAAAGCAAATAACACAAAACAATCTCAGTGAAATACAATTGCATGATGCGCTGAGCACTCTAATCGAGTTCCTGGTAGAATATCAAAAACTTTACTAGCAGATTTTTTGGGTGGTCACTGTCCTCGGAGTTTACAAAGATCTACATCAGCCGATAATTCCAAAGAAAATAACTGGACTGACGCAATGGCTCCACGCGTACGGCTTTCGTGCGTGAAAGGTATTTGTCAAACGGTTTTCCGATCAAATTTTGCTTGCAAACATTGACCTTACTTAATCGCAACGCAATACAATAATCAAATTACAATCATTGGTCTAAAACCAACTGTCCTCTTCAAGATATCGAAACCTATTTCTATATTCCTGGTTCAAATGCTGTTACATAGCATCCAGACCAGACAAATTTATTCATCCATTAACATATATGCGTTTTCGTTCGATGATGAAGGCATTTTACCCATATGCTGAATATGTGGACAGGCTGCCTTTATTAGATGTGCACATTGTAGCCAATATTTATGTTTTCAACACTTTTTTGAGGATTTTCACTATCATGATGAAGAGTATTACACGAATTGGCAATTAGTATACTATGTGACCTATTGTTTTCATCTGTCGGGGAGAATATAGTATTACATACATCCAAACACGCATAACTCGACGACTATCACATATAACCATTTAGCGCCTCGTATAAGTTTACACTGATTTTCGATATACAATGCAGGCACATAACATTATACAGAGTATCTCCTTAGAATAAGGAAATAAGTTAAAATTTATATTTCTGTAGACAGCCTGTATTACTTTTAAAATTACCCTTGTATAGATTATTTGATCACAAAAAAGGCCAACCGATTTCTAAAATTTGAAATAATAAGCACAACATACGCCATTCTGCGTTTATTGGAACACCCTGTATATAAATATCTACACCAATCCAAAGGGCTGACTAAACGGTACAAGTCCGCCATTGAAACTGTTTTCTTATCTCTAACTGTCTAAAAGTTATTCAAAAAAATCCAAATTTGGGCCAAAATGCAAGGGCGAATTACATGCCCTAGAGTTGAAGTTCCGCAGCAACGGAAAGTGTCCTTGAGTAACATTTCATAGAGACTACTAACTAACAAAGTTTCATCAAAATCTTGCGATTTACAGTTCGCGAGGTTCCCTTGTGAATACCTATGTATATTCTTTCAAACTATTATATACAGTATGTTATAAATTAAGTCCGCAAAGTGCATAATGATAATGAATATGAAAAAAGAGTTGGAACTTCAAATGTTCGGGTTATTTAAGAAAGTTTCATTTATTTAAAAAGCACCCACTATATTTTTGCATATATTGAAAGAATAAATTATTCTAAACAAGAATTATGCACGATAGACTAGCACTACTACTTTGCTAATTTAACCGACATTGCAGCTTCAATAGTTAGCAATAGTGTGGACTTAATGTATAACGGTGTATATATCGCGTTATACTTGATTGTATTGTATATAAACCTAGAACAATATAACCAATTTCGTTTTTCAAATGGCACCCTAAGCAGTATAAACTTGTTTAAAAGTATAATATCTAGTGTAAATAGAAGTAACCATTGATAGGAAGTATTTCATTAGCTGATTGGTGAACACACCACAGTTTGACTAAACACCTTGTTGACAAAGTCTCCCTCATTCTGGTTTTCTAAAGGTTTGTTCCAACCACCTCTTATTACCGTAACATTATCGTACAGTACTTGCGCAGTGTGAAAATGGCGTTCCAACTTGTTTTATGACCGTACAAAGCAGCATCACAATTCTGTTCCAACTTAGATAGGGCCGTACAAGGATCAGTTATTGTACCGTCACAACAGTAACTATCCCAGAGCATGTACCGTTTGTACTGACATGCGCAATGTGCCTACTGGTGCCTACTCCTCCTCTTTTGTTGATAAATGTATACGACTGCACAAAACTATCACAGATGGCGTCACCAGCAGTCACGAATTCGTTCCAACCCTTCGTTAATTTTTGTAACGTACGCAAGTAGTACATAGTTAGCGCATGCGTAGAAAACGATCACGACCTAGTACTTGTATCGTACTGTGATCGGTGGTTGGAACAAACCTTAAGATCAAGTAGTGTCTGGTTCCTAGTACGCGAGAAACTTACAAATTTCTTTGTTTGAGTTTGTCCGGGTGTTACTACAAAGAAGAGACCTTCTCTCAGTCTTTTTTTGGAAATCCTTTCATGAACTGCACATCTAATTTTAGCCCAATATATTCTGAATGCACATATAGAACTAATAATTTATTTTTACGCAGAAAAATGCAAATACTGTAGAAAGTGAGCGAAGTCGGAAAATAGCAAGACAGTTCGAAGATAATTCAGATGAAGAATATTATCCCGTTATCGAATATGAAATAAATAATAAATCAATAGAATACTTTAGATTTCTTAGAAGCATACTATCACCATTGGTAGAAGCGTATTCGGTGTCTGCATTCTGTATGGATAAATTAGTTGGAAGATCTTTACTAGAAAGTGAACTGGTGAAGGAAGTAATAGATGAAATTAAGCAGCAATTGCAGAGTGGATCTTTATTATATGGTAAATACAAACTCTTTAACAAATTGATTGCATTATATTGCATATTTTTCAGATGAATGTTTGTCAGTAGATTGTATAAAAAATGCCTTTAAGTTATTTCAAAAGTTGGACGTTCTTGAATGCCACACCGAAAAGAAACTCAGGTTATTTTACCTGAAAGAAGACCAGGATAATACGGACAGTGTGAGGACTTTATATAACAGAATTAATAGGTTTAAAACAACCAATAGGGATGAGTTATAGGTCTAACTAAAGTGTAAAGGATTTTAGAGAAAGTTGAAAGTGTTTTCTATTTTAGTTCATTTTCTGTCAAAAACAATTTCGTGACCATCTTTTAATTTGAGTAGATGTATCGTTATTAACTGAATTAAATTATGTAATTTATATTTATGTTGTCTTTATGGAATTTATATGAAAAGTTACAAGATACCCAAAAATGCCTATTAACATTATTTCAGAACAGTTATCGTACTGTGATAATGATAAAGATTAGAAGAATTCAATTAGTAAGTTAGTAATTTTTATAAATTGCAAATAGAATCATATTTGTGTGATGATTGTATTAATTTATAAAATACATTCTGAAAAGGTGTTTTATTTTTCCGACATGTATTCTTGTAAGTACATAACAACAGCATATTTAAAAAGTCCAAATTAAATTTATACAAGCATCTAGTCAGTCAAAAGTCACACATATACATATGTAACAACAAAAATTTAAAAAATTTAACAAGTTTTGATGATATTCGGAAAAAAACAAATTTTGCGAAACGGGTTTTACATTCTCCTGCTCTTATTCGAAGAAATATTTTTAAAATAATTGCACTTTATTAGGGCTACCTTTTCTGCTCTACCAGGTAGCATTCTTAAATTAAAAATCCTTCGTCTTCAGGTCACCATTCTAAACTTTCTTTTTCATACTGATACGCATCCAAAACGTAATCAAGGTATCACATGCAATACACCATAGTATGTAGGTTATAACTCAGGTTCGTATTATTTAAAAAAATTAAGTTGATGATGGTGACTTGAAGACTGTTTTAAGAATATTTCTTGGAATAACAACAGGAGAATGTTAAATCCATTTCGCAAAATTTCGGTTTTTTCCGAATATCTTCTAATTTTTTTAATTTTTGTTGATGCATATTATTTGTCATTCAATCACCCAACTTTTTTCCCACTTAACAACCG
This sequence comes from Popillia japonica, assembly GCA_004785975.1. NCBI lineage: Eukaryota > Metazoa > Arthropoda > Insecta > Coleoptera > Scarabaeidae > Popillia > Popillia japonica. The sequence continues at coordinate 42,160 of SMLS01068229.1, forward strand.
GTATATCCCTTATCGTTTTAAAATCACCATGATAGACATCCCTATCTTGGACATACTATATAGTGTGTGGAAAAACTACTTTTAAAATAAATTGTAGGATGGTGGAGGGAGCTAAGATAGACCTTTTAAGCTTATAAACGCTAGACCAAAAATGTATAATAAAAAATCTTAAAGTTAAATTTGTTGAAGCTAAGTAACTTATGTTGCACCTACGTATAAAACTGTTATGACTAACTTAAGTTAATTTTTTGCGTCATATTATTTAATCGTCAAATTTATTGAATAGTTAATCTATTTAGTATCCATCCTATGCAGTGGGCACTGGTTCCCTCCATCATCCTACACTTTATTTAAAAGTTGCTTTTCCGCACGTTGTATATACATACATATATTAAAAAGTACAAGATTTTTGAATACCTCTTTTGCGGAAAAATATTCTTGATAGTCTGTGAGCTTTGAAAGATACCATTTTATATACACATGTTTCACAAATAGTTTTGACTTGCAGAAATGCTTCTTGTCTGGAACTTGCACATTGCTCTAGGTAGTCTGGGCAATTTTATACCTTTCCTATATAGATTTACTGGGATAATCCATTGTAAAACTTCATTACTGTGAATAGGGGTATTTCAACCGCTCAAATTACTTGTTTCTTACGTGACAAACAAATTGTTTTAAAACGTGGATTTGTAATACTACCGCCATAAGTCATGCTCAAAACCTAATAAAAATCCTTGGTCTTTGGTTTATGTGACTACGATCTATACTTGCCAGGCGTCGCAAGTTGGCAGTTGGCACTGATGTAATATTTATATGTAGCATTACTACTTACTACATGACATACTCTTTTTTTAGTAACATATATAGTCATCTAAATAACTATTTACGCCTGCTTCTTTGTCTTCTGATTCTTGCAGGGGCCACTTCTTCTGTCGAAGTCTGTCAGTGTTCGGATTCGTCTGGCATGTCATCAACCGAATCTTCGTTAACCGATGGTTTGAGGGTTGTATACGTTTGTACTCTCTCCATCTGGCGTCGTAACTTCATAAGATTCTGGTTCTTCTGTTTTCTTCACAATATTCGATGATACTCAGTTTCGTATTTCCAGATGCATAAAGTACAAGATGGCCAGCTAAGAATGCAAAGTGCTGTATCTCGTAAACTATTCGTCCGAGCGACTTACGGAAAAAAATATATTACTAAAGTGCGCAAAAGAAGGCCGTGGAAAATATTCTCACATTTAACCGTAACCGTCATTTTAAATTTTTAAAGTGATTTTTTTCTGAAATTCACATATTAAATGTTACTAAAAAATATGTGCCTTTTAAAGCTGAGTTTTACTCTAGCAATTTTTGACGTATCTATTAAAATAAAGTGGTGGACGGTAATTTGATGTTATTTTTAAATAAACAGCTGTAACTCCTAAACGACTGAACGGATTTAAACAAACTTGGTCTCATTGGAAAGAGCATTTATTGTTCCATTAAACCCATCTTACCTATGATTTGTCTAATTCTTGGTGACGCCGCTAGAGCGCGCTTTTTGATATAATAACAGAGAATGGCAAAATTCTTTAAAAAATCAAATGCAATAATATGACTTATTTCATAAAAATATAGTGAAACGATACTTAAATAGGTTAGTGAAAACGGTACCTTGATATCTTATCTGCATCTTAGCTGACAGATGAATAAAACCTCTACAAATTCTTGCTAAAAATAAGTAATCGAATTTTCAAATTCCACACTACCATATATATATATATATACTCCATTCCATAAATCATATTCTTAGAATTATACAAAAAGAAAGGTCAAATGTCAGTTTGCTCAAAAGATACAAAATCCATTTTTGAGCTTTTCTGTTGATCCGATATCGTCATATTGAAATATTCGCACGCACATTACCTACCTACATATTTGCATTTTAGTTGCATCTAAGCATGTTGATAACCTCTCACAACCAAGAACTGCTGTTACAATAACAACTCTCATAACCAAGAACTGCTGTCACAATAACAATTTTAAGCAGTCCAGATTCATGAAAACAGTTTACAGAAATACGTTCGAAACCAGTTGTTTTAAAAGAAAATTTCTTATAACCAAACAAAAAAAAACAGCTATTTCACGAACTGAAACCGCTCTAACACACCCCAATAAATACAAATTAAGAAAATCTCTATAATTTTTACCAAATATGACAGCAAATAATATATATAAAACTCTAAACGACAATTCAGACGTTTCTAGGCCGTTTGTCTTTGCAACGGTCGCAAAAAGTGCCGATTATGATTTCGATTCGTAATTCTTTGCGCAATACAAACATGAAAGATGCAGTTTCCTTGAACAGTCAGGTTTGGATTAATGTTGATTCTTGGACTATAAGGAAATCATGATCATGGGCAGATAAAGAAGATCGTGATAATGATTTGGTAAGCAAAATAAAGAGACAAAGATACATCGTAAAGAGACGTAGAACATACGAATGCTAATCGAATGTCCAGAAGAAAAATTTCATATTATGGAAGTTTTGAGCCATGTAGAACAGTAATCGGAGCCTATTCCCGTTGGTATTTTTTATTAAACAAAGACATTTTTAGTATGCATGCATCATAAACCAATCAAAACACACCCATAAGCGTGCATAATCGGGCTTTTATCGCACGCCATGCGTATAAAGGTCGCGTGGTAACAGCCAATCCCAAGCGTTTAATAGTACAGTGAAATGTCGGGAAATGTCAAATGACATATAGGTACATGTCATTCGATATGTATTGGAATTAATGATTATTGATTTGAATTATTATTTCGACTTTGCAGGTATTAAACTTACTTCAGCAGCTAGTTTTTGAATTTCTGTCGACATTATTAATACAACAATGATGTTTAATAATTAAGTGAAATGTCAAATGACATAATATAGAGACACATATCACTCGATAAAATGTATTGAAATTATTGATTTGATTTCTTCTAGTTAAAATTATTGTGTCATTTATACTAAAAAATATCGTATGACACAGTGCATAATTAGTTTTTAAAGCACTCGCAATGTTAAAGTCACTCCGCTTCGCGACGTGGCTTTAAACTCGCTACTCGTGCTTTAAAAGCTTGATTAGTGTCATAATATACTATTTCATAATGTTCAAATTACAAACTTTTGACATAAATTAATAAATACACCCGCAAATGTTGTCATTTAAAATTTGTTGGTGAAAACTATACAGACACATTTTTTTACATTTCAAAATATTTATTGTTATTAACTTGTTTTCACTGTACTAATTAATAAAGTATATTCTATCCTTTCAATTTATTAAAATTGATTTGAGCTTAATCTGCTGTTTACACTTTAAGGTGTGATTCTTTCTAATTATCTTTTTTTATTGTACAACTACGAAGAAAAACGTGTACGAGAGATTAGCTGAAAGCAAATCATTTCCTTTTAAAGGTAGGTAGGAAAAGAAAAATTTCAAAAATTCTTGTTCAATATATTATAATGATTTACTTTCCCTACTATAATTAATGAATTTTAATGATGTGAAAATGTTAACATTGTTGACTACTATGCATGATGTACTATCGCCGCCAAAAGTAGCGTATCAAACTGCAATAAAACGCGTCTATGATAGGCTTTCGGTCCTGAATCGTTTATTCAGGTAAAATAACTGGGCAGTTGTACCAAACCGTATACCTGTAGGCTATAAAGGGCAGCGAGCATTTAAGTGAAGCGAGTTCAATATATTGGAAATAAATATGATGTACTAAACTAACGTAGAACGTAGCCAAATTAATTGAAGAAAAAGAAATTTTAGGATAAATTTCTCATGCAAAATATGATTCAAACAATAATTGCAAAAATTATAAAATTGTAGAATAAGACGTGTAGCTATGGAACGACTTTTATATTATTTTATTGATATATTCGCCTAATATTTTAGTTCAAACAACGCAAAATATACAATGTGTCTGATAGCAAAATGTCTATTATTTCTAAGAATTTTGTGGGATTTGAACGATGTTCGTAATTAAAAATATATTTAAAATTTGCCGACATTAACGGTACAAAATTCGTTGAAGAACTTAAGAAGTTTTAGTCGGTTCAATAAATACTGCACGTACATTAATTTAAGACATTAGGAATTTAAGGGGATTCGTAGTAAATTTCTTTAAATATGATTAAAATCGTTTCTTAATACCGCTTTCCGAACAATTCTTTGTTTTCTATAAATAAAATTGTGTTACTATATTAAGAAGCGTATGATTTAAAATATGCAAGTGTAAAACATTAATGTTTTACGGGTATATAATTTACTATCAAGAAAAAGAAAAGGGTGATTGTGTTTACGAAATCTATTTAATAATTAGTAGTAGGCACTTATTATATATAGAGTAAATGCAAGGAATGGTAAATGATAATATATATAATAGCTCGGCATTTCTTGCAAATCTTTCTGCCTCAAATTTACCTGCTGTAGGTATCCATCTCTAATTACAGTCGCCCAGTGCGATTAGTCGGATGTTACGCAGGTATACGAAAGGTCATATCGCTTGAA
>SMLS01068230.1:0-16357 GCA_004785975.1 Popillia japonica
GTATGAAGCAAAACGGCATAGTGTTTATCTTTAGCAGGAGCAAATGTAATCGTAGTTAAGCTTAATTTAGAATGGAAATGTTGAAAAGGCATATACTAAAGAGAACATCGTGCTTATTCGTACGAAAAGAGAATAACTATTCTCATCTGCAGTGACTCGTGGGTATAACAAATTTTATACGGTAGTTTTATTCCATTTCACGTTATGCAGGTATGCATATAGATTAAGAGATAAACAAATTACCAGAAAAGATCGCTGCCTTCAATCAACATACTAAAAATTGAAATGACACGAAATTAGCTTGTAAATAGAATGTAAACGTGTAAGAGAATAGATATGTATTTATAAGCACAACATATGTACCTACATTATGTATGTACATTAGACAGAAGTACTGCGAAATATATATTTATTATTTCAAATGACTCACCAGTATCATTACTCTGAGAAATATGGCTATATGTACAAAGGTGTGAAAACATTCATAAACATAAAACCAAACACAAACATGATGTATATGTAATATACTGACTAGATGGTATAGATGCAGTAGTATTTGTTGGATGTAATTACACCACTAACAACATAAAATAAGACCACAAACAGGCGCGTGAATGAATGACAACAAAGTATACAAATATAGTTTTCATTAAGTTAAGAAGTCACACGCACAATAAACTTCATCAATATTCATTCTAAATATTACAAAAAATATTTCGTAATTCCTAAAATATTCAGGAAATTGTTATAGGTTTGCAATAACCTTGGTGGTTTATGAGCTTGAAGAAATGGCACCATCATCGTGTTCTATATACTGTCCTCGATCTTTTAAGTAGGAAACGATGTTGAAAGTTAGTGGCATATATTAACATAGTTTGCAACACCTAACAGCGTATGCAAGTGAAAATGTGTTATAAGTATTATGAGTTATTATTTATTTATATTGTTAATTAAATAAGTTGATAATTTGTTGCATAGCTAAAATCTTCACAGAAAGTGATTTAAATTCTAAATTTAATCCTAAATTTCAACCTTTGTTTTATTGAACGAAGACAATGGAATATCTCTAAAACACTGCATCAAATCAAAAAAAGATTTTTAATAAGATTTGTTATTATGTATTCAACAACGAAGAACTTTAACATAGCGATTTCAGAAAATGTGTTCGAAATGTGCCTTTCCACTTAAATACATTTATTTATTCGCAATGGGAATGAATGCACACAGCTGAGAAGTGTTTGCGGCGTAATCCTTGAACAAGAGTTGGAAATTCGCTCAATCATGTTTTCGATCGTGGTTGGCACTTCTGTATAAACTTCAGACTTTAAGTGGCACTACAAAAAGAAGTCAGCAGAAGTAAGATCTGGCGATCTTACAGGCTACTACACTGGAACACCTCACCCGATCTATCGACGATTGTAGGTTCGATTCAATACTTCTCGTGCTATTCTTGAATAATGTGCTGCAACTGTCATTTTGGAACCACATTGTTTGTCGTACATACATCCAAGGCAGGGCCTTGAACACTGAAGCTCGTTCTCTGTTTGATAGTTTCCATCCATAAAATATGGATCAATAAGCTTATTACCAATTATTCCACACCAATCATTTACGTTCCAAGGATGTTGATGTTCACCTTGGCGCAACCAATGGGGATTTTCGATAATCCAGTAATGCATGCAGTGCCGATTTACCTTATCATGATTTGTGACTGTCGCCTCGTCAGAAAGTAATACACGGGCAAACGAAATTACAAAATCTCTCGATTTTGAAAATCATCTCTATGAAGTTTATAATACATGGAAATCTAAATGGATGATATTTCCTACGCTTCAATATTTGACAGATAGTGGTCTGAAAACTTTCTGATGCGCGAGCTATTTCTCGAGTACTAATATGCGGATTCTTAGGTAGCAGCTAATACCATGATTTCATTATTTTCTCTAGCAATTGTTTTTCGGCGATGACTGTTGAAAGACTCGGTAAAAAGAAACGCGCGATCGCACCTTGTCGGAAAAACGTTGTGAGTAAAGATTAACAGCATCAGATATTTCGAGCTCTTTCTCCATAGATGTAAATCATTATGTTATAGCCTCTATTACTCTTCAAATATTGAAGACTAACTAATTTGTATTGAATTAATAATTAATAATCTAAATGGGGATCGGACAATGTGTACGTATTCACAGCTTGGCAAGTACTGAATAAGGTACGGCTTTGTATCGTTGAATAGCATTGCAGTTGCAAATAAATAAATGTATCAAAGTGAAAAGGCAATACCGAATACCTTTTCTGATATAAATAAAACAGATATAAATTAAGTTCCTCGTTGTTGATGGCTATTTGAAATGTTAGTTTACTGTTAAAACAAAAAAAACACAAAATCATGTTTTCTCTTTTTTGAGAATTTGTTCAAAACTTTTACAACCTTGTTTTTTGGAATTATAGCGCAATCTGATATGAATCGAAAAAAAAGTATTACAACTTGATGACGTAGAATTCGAATCTGCAATGCAAGATAGGGGTTCCTATTTAAGATTTAATTGTTGATCGAGTGGATTGAGTTTGGCACCATTCAGTGAGCCCTCTACAGTTTAACAAGTCTTATTAAGATCTTTTTTTTTATTTCATGCAGTGTTTTAGAGATATTCCGTTCTCTCAAGATAAAATACTCACACAGTATATCCTACTGACAGAATCTTTGTCAAAAAACTCATTTATGACAATCTTTCTTAGTATTTCATTATAATACCGTATACAAAAATCGTCATTAAACCTTGTATTGCAAATTTGACTGTAGGTACAGCTAATTATACATACTTTAATTATACGCTTTTGTAATCCTGAATTAAATATCTACATTAGCATATAACAGCTTCTAATATTACTTACTACTATTTACTTGACTTGTATATAAAAACACGAAATATGTTCTTTTTTCGGTGTATAAACATATTTTTTCCAGACAATATATACATTAATATGAAGTGTGCGAATCATATTAATTAATATAGCCTTCGACTTTTATAATTGTTTATGTCATAATTCTGAGATAATTGACTAGTCAATTTGCGGCTACAGTCTAGGACCTTACAGTAAATTACATATATGTATATTCTACATCTATTTTTGAGCACATTTGGAGATTTTTTGAGTAAGAAAAGTCTCGATTTGCTCCTCTTTTTGAAGTATATTACGCATGATATATTCCGCTGTTTCAATGTGTTTGCTCAAAAATCGACATATCGACACACTAGTCACCTTATCATGCTAAAGTGATACATCAGAGGGCCATCGCCAGTGATAGTGCTAAGACCTTTTATCGAGATTCAGCATCGATTCAAACACAGGGACACTGTTGATTGTCTCAGATTTCGAACGTTGAACAAGTATGCAATTTGTGATCGGTGTCCTACTATTGGAAATGAGATCTTATGTGGCTTTTTGTGCGAGCATAGCATGCTTAAGCAGAGCCGTGAGGGTGACCTGACAGTCCCAAGTTAGGTTAGGCTGGCGTCTAACGATAACGAATTCTTGCATTTCGCTCGGTAAATACCTTTCCTCACTCCTGTATATATTTTGGAGCCATCCCTATACCACCGTATAGACAGCACCTCTAGTATAGGTTTACCTACTTTGAAGAGTTTATCTCATTCTGGTTTAAAGGCGACAATCATCGCTCTTCTCTTCACCTGCAGTTGCAAGGCAATGAGATCTAGCAGAGTGTTTATTGCTGGAGTTGGACAGGTTCGAATTGCGCCAGTAATTCCTATGCAAATAGCTCGCTGTATTTTTTGCAGCAAAATTTGTCCTTATCCTTCTTTGACTCTTGGCCGCCGTACTTACAATCCGCATGTTACCGTAGGTCTGATTATAGCAAAGGTAATTCCAAAGGATTATCTTAGGCTTCAGGCCAAAAGTTTTACCAAAAAATGCGACGACAGATTCATACTCTTGTAATAGTCCATTCCGACGCTTTTTGGAGATTACTATTTGAGGTAAGTTTCTGATCTAAAGACATATCCAGATATTTTACATCACTTAGGAATTCTAGCAGAGTCGTTGCCGATATGGGTTCCGCAAGAAATAGTTTCGTTCGATTGGTAAATGACACAACACTATTGCATAGAGACTACTTTAGATGTTTCTGGAAACAGCACGAGCAATTACTTTTTCATTGCTAACATCTTTGGGGTACAGTGGGCTATGTTTGCACATACGATTCTGCTTGTGAGTATTGGGTCTATCTGTCTGACGGCAGGTGCGATGCCTGTCTTATCTTGACACGAACGAGGTATTGTAAAAACTACCGTCTATGTCAGTGAATTTACACAGACTGATTCCTTTATTCACAAATATATTCTATCTTATTGATCAGAGGCAGATTCTGTGGATTTCCAGCTTGATAAGATAATTTTTTGATGTGGGGTGTGCTTTCAGCAAAAATTCTCTGTCGAATCCTCAGGTTAATCCGATTCTCCGTTTTCGTTGGAAAAGTTTTCTGGACTCCGCTCTGAGTGTGACGAATTATCTATTCCGCCAAAAACTTCTCTATAACTAATTTTTGCGGAAAACGGCAACTTTCTTCTTAGTTATCGGCGCCACTTTAGTTAAATTAACTGTTTAATAGGTATCTCTAGCGATCTATTAAAAATTTCTGAACAATTTGATTTAACACATATGTAGATCGCGAGAAACTCTACAGCCTCAAAATTGTACTATATAGAAGATATACATTTATTACATTATTGCCTATTTCTTTGGGTTATTATTTATACCAATTGTTAATGTACTCAGGAGAGATATCTACCATTATATAGAAATATGTCTTCCTGCTCGAACATTCTACATGTTTACATACATAGCCCGCTATTCTCTTTTATTTGTTGGAAAGTTACTTTACAGGATAAGATACTTTAATTAAATAAATTGTGAAAGAAGATATTACATAAAGAACGAATCTAGTTTTGCCATATATTTTACGTGTTGTGCCGTCATGCAGGCTACAATCTACAAAAAAGCTTTTTTCTCGTAGTGCATATGAGTTAGCGTTGTTTATACAATAGCTGTATAATTTTACATTTCATTTTACAGCAGCTATCTAAAATATTCACTATGAGACTTGAACGTGCTGCGCTTTTACGACGTATCTTGAATGTAATGAAACGCTTAATTGTGTCACGTTGATGCACTTTTGCTTCTGTCGTTTATTAAAATGAAATATTATAACAAGGCATTCATAAATCCGCATACAAGGATTTCTTGTACGCGGATATTTTTCAACAGTTTTTATTTTAAGTTTAAATAAAATACGGTGATGTTATGACGAAGGAGTGACCTTTCAAAAGTTGGCAACAGTTTTTCCACGGTAATTACGCTGTTTACTTCCGCCATGTTTGCGATATCTATTGATGAAATCGCAAACAAATCTAAGAGATCAGTTGCGTATTATAGTGATTTAAAGGAAAATAGTTTTGTTATTTTGTAAATATCAGACAGAAAAACAATTAAGCAAACCGAAAAAAAGCAACAATATTATCGTGACGGTGCTCCGTCCCGTGGAATGGTTTATTACTTTGGCCACATTAGCGTGATACAGACTGTCATAGCTTGTTATTTATTGTGACTGCTCAGGAACGGATAAGAGAATCCATGCCCTTATAAGTAGCGATCCTCGAATGAAACTGCTGGAGATATTAATTGTAATTTTTTTTATATATATTAGCTGTCTTTAAACGTAATCCAAGGAATCATCATGACATGTAGATGAAAATTGGACACATTTTTATATTTCTGAAACAAAAATACCCCCAAAATCAAGAATTTCTTTCATGAAACATGCCCTAAGAAAGCAAGAATCGTGCTGTCAGGTGCTAAGGCCATGTACATTTAGGAATTGCAAAGGTGTAATCTCAGTTGACTATTAAAAACAACGGTAACAGGCTAATATTATCTTGATTTGGGGATACGTTTTGATCCCAACTAAGAAATAAACAATATCATTTGTTAAAGAATTCGGCCACTGTAAGAATTAGAATTACAATTGAATAGAGCCATAAGTTGTTGGTATTTACCCACAGATACATATGGCTCCCCGTCCAGTCCAAGGGCTTTAGTAAACTACAATAGACGTGGTGGTTTCAAGGAGGACATTTCTCCTCATTATTAACATCTCTATCACAATTATTATTATATTATATTCATAGGTGCTCATCCCTATTCCGCAAAACGGTTCCGGTCTCACAAACGATTTTACGGTGGCATTCTTTCCTAAAAAGTTAGCTTTCTTGTTGCCACTGATTCCAATGTGTCCTGGTACCTAGCCTAGTGCAACTCTGTTCTCTGCCTAGATTGTTTAATTTTTCTAAGCATTCCCAGACTAATTTTGATCTAATGGTGTTAGAGCTCAGCTATTATGGTTGCTTGACTGTCCGAGAAAATTGCAATGCTTTGCTTCCGATAGTTCCTATTAAAATTCAGTTGAGCACGTCTTCCAACAGCATTGATCTTTGCCTGGAAGACGCTGGGGTATGTTCGCATTGGCTCTGAGTATTTGATTCCTGGTGCAAATACTCCTGCATCTGTTCCTTTATCAGTCTTGGAACCGTCCGTATACCTTTTAATGGTATTTGTCTTTAAGGAGTATGTGCATCGTTCACCTTCCTATTCTCCCTTGTTGCTTACCTTCATGAGCAGGTTCTTTTTGAAGGTATATTTCCTGACCATTTCGTCTTGCGGTAGAGTGTGCGGAGAGCCCTCGCCAGAGTTGACCCAGCTCATTGGCATGGGAGCCCAGCCACACTAGACCCCACTCTGGACAGTCGGTACAATGCCTTATAGGCAACTCTCTCCACTACTATGTGTGGGGGCGTGAGATCCAAAATGACCTCCAAGGCAGCGGCTGGGCATGTTCTCATAGCGCCAGTAATGTACTCGTATGCCAACTGCTTATCAAGAGTATTCTTGATTGTTACTTGTGCGATCTTTGAGAACCAGGTTATCGTCCCGTACCATAGGTCTCACTATACTGATGTACAGTCATCGCAATTATACAGCCCCGAGTTTTGTCTGCTAGGTTCCGACATATCATTAAGGCTCTTGTTGCCTTATTCATGATCAATTCAATATGCTTGTTCCACAGAAGTCTTTTATCTAGTGTTAGTGCTAGGTATTTGATTTCTGTTTTGCATTCAATCACTGTTGCATCCAGGTGGAAAGTTTTCTCTTCTTAGCGAAAGGTACGACCGTTGTTTTGCCGAGTTAATACTCAGTCCCACAAATCGACATTATTCATTAGTTATTCTAAGACTTGTTTGTATCAGGTCACAGAGAATTTCCTTACACTTGCCTTTTGCTATTATCACAATATCATGGGCATAATCTATACAGTGTACACCGATAGCAGTCAACCTGCTAAGCAGTTCATCCACTACCAAGCTAGTTTCCTAGTATAAAGTACAGTTAATTTGTATATAGTTTATGTCAGTGTATTTTTGCATGCACAGAAATTATGTAATTTTTGATTAAAGCAAATACTGTTTTGAACTCATTCACATCAACAATCCTCCTCTTCGTGCTAAACATAGTTTAGTGTGTCAACAATAACGAATATAACTCTTCTAGAAACTACTACTATAATATTCTTATAGTCGCGCAAATAATATGGACTGTAGTGTTCTTAATATTGGTCGCACAAAACCAATTATTGTTGTTTACATGTATAAAACTTAGAGTACACTAAACTGTGTTAATTATTTTAATGTCGAAAGATTTTGGCACGCTTATTTATTTTGTTACCTGTGATCTAGATCTGGTGCCCATCTATTCTAACAAGATTAATATAGGTATTACGTAAGTAGTAATTTTACAAGTAAATGATAAAAGCAAATACACAAAAGAAAATGTAGCTTAATACCTAGCACTACTGTGTAACAAGCCGTGAAGTATTTTAATTTTTGGATAATGCTGCGTTCTTCATGCTCTTAATAATTCTATATGAAATCAATTAAGTTAACATGTGTAAGAACTTGAACAACATTAATGGATGAATTTCATACTAAATCCTGCTGAACAATACGTAGAACACGAACGACACATAATGGAAAAATATTAATGACTCTTTCAATTCTGATTTAGGTTACATTGAACTCCCTGAGACCTATTATATGTCGAACGATGAGCTGTTCATCAAATGTCTACTGGTACTATTCTTTTTCATATTCTTTTTCATAGATAAATACCGTTGAAACTAAGAACTAAGCAATGGTGATTAGGCAGTAAAACTTCTAGAAGTAGTAGTATTACAGTAATACCCCAGAATCAATTTCAATAACACATCTAATGAGTTAGAAACAGCTACATATGTATGTATATAGCTGCGTCTGAATATTATACGAAAAGGATTAATATTCCCATTAGATCCAAAAGCTAACGAAATGGAATTTGTTGTGGCGACTTACTTTTAATAATAATATATTTGTCCAAAATAAATGACAAAAGATACAGTTAGAGAGATAATATATGTATTTTTATGACCTTTTTTAACTTATCTTATTATGCAGATAGTTTTTCCACTTTAGGTCAATGATAACACTGCAATTCGAACAAATTTATTCCAAAACCTTTACAATATATATAATCTGGTTTTCGTAACAACTTCGTCAGTGGAATAAAATTGACATTTATTTCGTGTCAAATTATAAATAAATAACTATAATATATATAATAAAATCAAATACGAATTTAAAAAATCAGATATAAACATTACATTTACACCATACAATAACAGACAGTTATTTACAAATTTAAAAACTAAGATTAAAAAAGATAATCAAGGTAATGTATATAAATTAGAATGCAAAGACTGTAATAAATGTTACGTAGGGCAAACTAGACAGTATTCAAAAAAACGACTGTATAATCTTCAATACACTGTAACGCATAACATAACCGCGGAAACTGCTTTGTCTAAGCATTCTCAAGAATTACGATATAACTTTGATTTTGAAAATGTTACGATTTTAAGAAGAAAATAGTTATAAAAAATGATTAATATATGAAATGACATACATTAAAAAAGAAAATAACTCGGTCAATTTTAGAGTAGATATAGAAATTTTAAGTATTATTTATAATAATTTAATCACCTAATCACGCCTGAATTTTATAAAATTAAGCTCTTGACTAGGTTTTTCTGCCATGTTTTTCCCTAGTCCTTGAACAGAATTGTTAGAGCTTGACAAAAAAATACATTGATATAAGGAGCATTAGTGTTATGATTATAAATTTACATTTCAAAATATCTTAAATTGTCCACTATATTGTAAACATAATCCTATATATCACTGAATTTCTTTGTCTGTAGATAATTTTGTTGATAGGCATGGTTAGTTATTTATTTATAATTTGACACGAAATAAATGTCAATTTTATTCCACTGACGAAGTTGTTACGAAAACCAGATTATATATATTGTAAAGGTTTTGGAATAAATTTGACTTTTGTTCGAATTGCAGTATTATCATTGACCTAAAAAGTGGAAAAATTATCTGGATAATAAGATTAGAGAGATAAGCAATACAAAAGACAGAATAAATGAATACTGAACTCAAATACTAATATTTACTGGAAACAAATCACCATTTCTACTGACAATATTACCTATATGAAGAGATGTAAAATGTATGTGACACAGTGCTAATATTTAATTACAATTAGGGGATATTAACACTATAGTAAAATTTAGTGAAGAATATAGGCATGCGTAAAGTGTATAGAATGTGGATGTATATCTCCATGAGGAATGAGGAACAAGACATTGAAACAGATATAGGAGGTAAGGAGCATCAATATTGTTATTTTCATCAAATTGGTGAAGTGGAAGCTGATAGTCATAGCCATGCTCAAGGTAAGAACCTTGCTGTTTGCAGTATAAATATTTTTTCTTTGAACTGTCTCTACAGTTTCTTGTGGGAAGAGTAGAATGGATGCCAATTCAAAGAACCATACTCCAGGTCAGATCTAACGAATGCAATGTAGAGAAGTTTAATGGTTTCAATATGAAACGAAGAAGAGCTTCAAATTAAAAATTTCTTATATCGTCATAGCTGACATTACGATGTTTTCTCTATGAAGTGTGAAAAGTTGAGAAAATTATCAAGATAAATCCCCTAATCTCTAACCCCTTTATCTCAAGTGAACAAGTGAAGTCCAATTGATGATATATAGTCGAATAGAATAGAATTCTGTTTTCTAGAGTAGCCCATACCTGTGCATTTCTGGATGATTAGTTGTAAACTATTAGTAGTGCATCAGTCTATTAGCCGATTGACCTGACATTGTAGGCCATGACAATCGGTAATGCAATTTACTGTGGTAAAGATCTTGAGATCATCTGCGAACATACATTTATGAGTATTTGCAATGCATCAAGTCATTAATAAATAAAATGAACATGAGTAGGCCAAGATGAAGACTTTTTGGAATTCGTGAATAAACATAAGATTGCTGCAATTTGTATCCATTGTAAACTACATATTGCTTTCTATTAGACAGATAAGTTGCGAAGAATCTTACAAGGGAATCATTAAAGCGAATTGTTTACATTTTTTGTAATAGTAGATTGTGTTCAATTGCATCGAAAGCTAGTGTACATATATCAAGAGTATATTGAGTAAAATGAGCCACATTGGTCACTGTAGGTCGTTTTTCATGAGTCTCTGCTGGTTTGGAGATATCAGATGCTTTACCATTGGATAATTTTTTAAATAAAGAACAGATTCAAAAGTATTTGCAATACTGTTAAGAGTAGATATTGGCCTGTAGTATCGCACATCGCTCGGACACCCGCCTTCCCCCTCCCCCTTCAAAACTGGACTCACCTAGGAAGATTTATACAAGTCTGGAAACGCTGCAGACGATACTGCCAAGGTACTGACAGTCCGGCAGTCATGCGCTAGAAAGCTCGCGATACTATCTGGTGCACCTGTCATCCTACCTACACGTTTTTTAATGACGATGGCAGTCTTCTCTTCGTTAACCATAAGTATGTGTATGTATGGAGTACTAGTATGAATAGGTGGCAATTCACTATCAATTGAATCAGTTGTGTAAACACATTTTAATTAATGAGCATAGACATTTACAACATCCTGTGGGTTATCGTATGTGGATTCATTATACATCACTTTCGAGGGAATTTGTGACTTTTCAGTTCTGGTATAAACAAAAACACAAAACTTCTGATTGTCCTCAATAATTGATGTTTCTGAACTAAGAATGTAATCTTCGTACGCAAACTTTAATTGTTGTTTGACCACTATTCTTTTGTATGTCTGCAATGCAAAGGTGCTTCGCGAAGGTATGCAATTAAAATTTCATTAAAAAATAACATCAATGATGCTGTTAAACAACATTGCGCACCAAACATTGACTTTCTGTTATCGCTGATTTCTGACACTAAACATTAAATTTTGATAAAATAGGCGCTAAGTTCGGTTACCTACTGGAGTAGAGAACTTCTAGGATGTTCTACAACTGATTTTTTATTAATTTCTTTAAAGTTGTTCTTCTTACACTTTCATTCCGATGTTTTGCATTAACTAACTGTATTGCATATCTATACGAGAGTTGTCCTATACCATAACATTTCACCAGGTAGATTCACTACTCTAACTTCAATATTTTTTTCAGATTAAGCTCGCTTCAGTAAATTTCGTTTGTTAGCGAGTAACACATGGGTAACACGATACTGATGTATCATTCCGACTTAATAACACATACACCAAAAACCCGACATAATTTCGAGTTTTTGATCTTATCTTAAGTGATTACTGGACTTTTTTTTACTATAAGGGGCGTCGATACAAGCAACATTTTTTATAAGGAACAAGTTTTTCTCCTAAAATTTATATTAGAAAAGTTTTCTCTATAGGAAACCTCATCACTTTACACAGTGTGACGCATACTCTATATATAAAGAAATGCAGACAAACATTTGCCTGTAACTACTAATCAATTTCGAAACATCTATACAAATCTCTATTGCGATTTAACATACACGTATGACTAAAACACACTGAATGGTCTAATCAAGAGAGACTTGCCCACATTTGCAAAGTTATTGCATTAGTTAGTCCTATACCAATAAATTCTGTCGCATGAGAAAGTATTTGACATAAATAAATATCAAATATTTTAGACCGCATTACTGTTTTTTTGCTTGTTGTCTACCCACTTTATCTACTGGATGGCGTTGCTTATGACGAACCGGACAAAAGTTTTCATAGAGGAAAGGGTTGTTCTGCATACAGAATATTATTGCATTTATAAGATTTAACGGAAAACAATAGCGACATCAGCAGTATTTTTAAGTTAGTATTTTTTTAGTGTAGTAAGACGCAATAGCAATTGTATTTTACCATTTTCATCACATTATATGCATAGTTCGATTTTAGGGGAGAGATTGTCATCCTCTGTTGTATCACATATATTATTTTATAGATATTTATAGGAAAACAATTGATAAAATATGCTTTCATTAGTTGGAAGGTATTAAGGTAAAGCAATAGTACAAATAGATCTAAGCGCAGGTAGCTTTAATTTTATATTATAATTAAAATTAAACAAAGTTTTACATTTAGTCAAATCGAGCCAATCATACAATGTATATTTATATAGAATTTCAACATACCGGGTAGATAGAAGAGAGTAATCATTTAAACAGCGCATGCAAAGTGCAATGCTGCACTCCCGAATCGATGCTTACCTTCTTGCTATAAACCCTCTCTCCGCGGTGCAAAGAATATTCTTAGAAACATTGCAGTAAAGCTCAAGTGACATTCTGGTAAATTTTGTAGTTATTTTCACTTCCTAGTCAGTTGAAGCTGATGCTGTTTTTAATTTTCAAACTGTTTACTTCGAAATATGGCGACAAACTGGCGTAGATATGGTTCTCGTCTTGCTGCTGTATTGATTTTTATATTCAGATTGAGATACATATATTATTAGATGCAGTTCTTTTTTTTTCTAATGAAATTTCATTCATATTGTTACAACTATTATGACTCGATCTCTAAAATTTTATGAAGAATTAAGAAGTTAAATACTTACTAAATAATTATATGTTTATTAATACATACAAGATTTCTTGGGCTATTGCTTTAATTGCATGTTAAATTATAATTTCGAAAATAAAAATAAAAACATTAATTTTTATTTATGATTCAAATTTGTGACCTATAAAACGGAAGAAGTATACAATAGCTACATATGTACATACATACATACAGTAAATTTACTGGTATTGGGTCGAAGTATCTCACAGGTAGCTTTTCCTCGTAGGATATTTTTATTTATTTATTTAATTATTTATTTATTTATTTATTTCCTCCTTCATTTTACAAAAAAAGAAAAAAATATATATAGAAAATAAAAATATACAACATACAGTGAAGAGAATCACAAGGTTCAATTCAATTGCAACTAAAATAGTTGAATTGCTCTTCCATTGAACCTTGAGTAAAAAAAGAGAACACAAACAGAAACGAATTCCTTGATATATTAAATCAATACCAGCCTTTAGAATATACACCGCAAATTTCTACAACGCAAATGAAAAAAAAATATTTTCAAGAATTGATTTAACTTAACGTAATTTGATGGAATTGCATCCGTTACGTTTTATTAAAAGGCAACGTACAATGGCGTAAGGTTGTAGTATATAAATAGTCATCAAGGTGAAGCTTCGCAGCAGTAAATTAGCAAATTTATGAATGTTCAGACAAAGCTGGTTTTCTTCGACAAGAATGCAAAGAGAACCTCAGTCTTTACACTAATCTTCTTTCAAAAATGTGTCCATTACAGAATGACTTTTACTTTGAATAATTAAATTTATCTCAAAATCTGACAATTTTAGTGTAGCTATAGGTAACATATTTAAGACTAGGTAATTCAAATGCGTCGAGTTTGGTTAGGTGGTTATACTGTGATGGGGGAGATAGCTATACTATTGGGTTAACTTTTCCGATGGAACAATAAGATTTTGCTCGAACGATTGTATTCCGATCACACTATTTGGTGCTCAGAATCAAGTACAACTTAAACAGTCAATACTTTTGGGCAAATTCCACGCAATATCGCTAAATATTTAAAGCTTCTCAGCGCATATGAACACCCATTTCTTATGACATTTGTCACAATCTTGGCAGATAGTGGCGCCGATCTCCAACTTTTAAAAAGACGAAGATTGTAAGAGTAATGCTGTGCCGAAGGGTACGTTACAGGTTCCCAATCAAATAAAAATAGGTTGCCAAAACCTTGAAATCTGTCATGAATAGATTGAAACCACGACTAATCCAGAAGTTTCTGTTTCTACAAGCGAAAGTCCTTTTCCTTCCAATTCGTGGATGTCAGTTTGGAGAATCTATGGCCGTACAATTACAATCCGTGTTAATAGATAAATCATTGTTTCATGTTTAATAAATAAATTATACCTACCTGTTTTAAAAGAATTGTGTTTGGTTTCTGAAAAAATCACTAACAACAATTTAGTGCCTCCTACTTTAGTGGTTACTATCGGAAGCAATGAGAATTCTGCATTGTAAAGTGCACTCTTTCACAACATTGTGAAACAAATGCTTCAAAGTGGCGAATTATATCGATATTTATAATCACAACATTTTAATGCTAGTCGACTATAAAGGTACTTGGCGATTACATTCATAATTTTTGCTGTAAAAGCAGTTCTCATATCTACAATTTAACAATTCGTCGTTTCGCGACTAATGTAAGTGGCATCGTTATAACTAAAAGGTAGTTTGAATTTATATTTATTCAAGTTGTATCAAGGTAGCAGTGGTGATAACTTCAGTTTCATTGTATTGAGAGAGTTTTGTAAATAAGCAATATCTTTAGAAATAATGGAAACTTGAACTTTGATATACATACATACATACATACATTGTTCTTATGCACTAATAAATCCTGAATCTTTCATCTTTTTCAAACCATTGTGCTAAATTCTCTATATGTAAAGTCAATTAATAATTTCTATTGGATGTATATTACAATATACAACTGTAGAATTACATTCTTGTGAAACTTCCATACAGTCGAATGCTTGGGCACAGCTTGTGTACAGTTTGTGTCTAATTCACGTAAAATATGTATTTACAGACATTAAGTTCAATAGAAAAGGACGCCGTTTAACAATTTGCTACTCCTATATTCGTCATAACTTTACTACAAAAAACAATAATCATCTTCAAAAGTCCAATTTTGTTTAAACTAGCAAAACAATTCACGTCACGTTCCAATTACATTATAAGTAGAATCATTGTATGATAAACAAGCAAATTTAAATTACAAGATCCTGAGTCTATTAACAGGACAATTTTGTTTTAGTTTACGTATATTACAGCTTTGTTACAAAATGACGAATTATTTCCAGAATTTTTTCCAATTTAGGAGATACTGCGCATTAATCATAACACATGACAGGTATTTTGAATGTAAAAAAAATTCGACATTAGTTGGAGTAGCGACTACAAAATGATATAATCCCGATATTCTAGTACTACTACAATCTGTGTCAATGTAACAGCCACAAGATTTTTTGATATAATCGTAAATCCTCTCCACTTAGACATAATTAATGTAATTAGTGTAAATGAACCAATCCTATGTCGACAAAAACAGTATATTATGTAAAGTTACTATGTGGTTTATTGCTTAGTAATGATGTGCTAAATTATTTACGCATTTATATTTCGCAGTGTTTTGGATGATACGACTTTATGGTGACTTTAAAACTACAGGAAACCTTAAATTAGTTTAAGTAAACGTGGGAATTACCTTAAGCTGTGAATTCTTTATTATTCGGTATTTATTGTTCTTTTTTCTGTCCATTCATGTTAATAAAACCATTTCTATAGCTGCCACTTTCAGATATGACTTTGAATGTACCTACATATGTACATATATGCATTTGATACTGTGTGTCATCAGCTTCTCATTGCTAAGTTGCATTACCTTGGGTTCTCTTGTAATTCTCTTATGCTCATGCAGTGTTATTTATCTGACCGAACACAGTGTACTGTACATAACGGCAATCCTTCGAATAGCACAAATATTTTATCTGGCGTTCCCCAAGGTTCCATCTTGGGACTTCTTCTTTTTATTGTCTATACAAATGATATCTTAAAAGCAGGTAATGTGCAGGCTTATGCTGATGACACGCAATTATTTTATTCATTTCCTTTTTACGGGTATCAACATGCAATGGATACTACCAATCAAGAATTGCATCGCATTGGTGAATTAGCTGTCCAGCATAATCTCATTTTAAATGCTGAAAAAA
>SMLS01068231.1:0-12843 GCA_004785975.1 Popillia japonica
TGATTGGTCGCGAATTATCACAACTGGTACTCTCTGTAAAAACATATTGCTGCAGTTGGTCCAACTTTTTAGAGATAGCAATGATTATCGTTTGTTTCTATCCAATTTTCTTTAAACCAACATTCAAAGACGATCTGGAGAAGATTAATGTATTCAAACAATTCTCTTCCGTAGCTATGATCTTTATCGCAATAGAATTGATGGTACTTGGAGCCCAGCATCCACATTTATCAACATATATGGTAATGTTACGAAGAGTAACAAAAAATTTCTTTTATTTTCTACTATGGTACGCAGTGTTACTCTTCGCCTTCGCCATGTGTTTTTATAACCTCTTTAATACGAATAGTAACACCTCCAACACGAACAGCACCGAAACAGAAAAAGATGCATGCGCGGATGATAAAGAACAAAATTTCTTCGAAGAGATTGGATTAACATTCATTAAAACCACCGTAATGTTGACAGGAGAATTCGACGCTGGTAGTATTAATTTTAATAGTTTTTGGAATCGTATAATTTTCCTATTGTTTGTCTTTATGATCCCCATTATATTATTCAATTTACTCAACGGTCTCGCTGTCAGTGATACCCAGCAGATTAAAAGCGAAGCAGAAATCGTAGGTTATATCGAAAGAGTAAACTACATTGTTTATATCGAAAGTATCATCCTTGGTAACGCTGATATTCAAAAGGTCGATTGCCTATTTCAAAATTGCTTCACCTGTTGCGGTTTGCGATTAACACCAAACTTTCTAATAGAGAAGATTTCACTAATCCCGCAATATCTTCCTAACAAAAGCATGCAAATAAAATTGTACCACGACGGTCTTATCATAGGAAACGACAACGAATCCAATGGCTGTTTCGATTTCTGTCGTGTTCGTGTTGATAAGAAAACTGTCAAGAGAGTGAAGCATATATTACATGAAAGGAATGTCGAATCAGATGTTGATCGGGTGGTAAGTAACTTGGAAGATATAATTAATGTCCAAAAACAATTGATTTACCAACAAAGAACAGAAATTGACACACTTAGAGATGAAGTTAAACGATTAGAAAATGAAAGGAGAACGTAACGTTCGATGAAATACAGAAGGAATCGTTTGCTTCACTCTTGGATGTTATTGCACAAATATTGTAGTTACGAGGGATGTATAGTGTTTATTATCCCTAGCATAGGACTGGGAAGATCATTTCCCTACGAAACTTTTGTCAATAAAGAACTGCTGAAGTGAAGAAGCGTTGTGTTCGATGAACCAGATGTGATAGCAACTCCAATTCAAGAACTTTTGAGAAAGGTGTCTCTATGCCAGAATAGGTGTCTTTAAATACAAGGCTATTATACATATTACGTAAAAATAATTGCCTGGATATCATATACGCTAGGGACAATACACTACTATACAGCTTTCGTAGTAATTATCATGACAATACTTATTTAAGACAATGACAGATAGTATTATTGTTATTATTTAACCTAATTCAATAATATTTAATACTTGAAAAAGCTGTAGTATTAATTACTCTGATCAAATCAATTCCTGAAGCCATTCTTATAACTTTATGATACATATTCTTACATCAGTATTTCTCCTGAAAAAGGTTGTATATTTTTATATACAAATGTACTAACGATGTGTGTCTATCTATTATGACGTTGTTAGTCACTTCCGTTTTCTACTTGTGTGTATTCTATGTTAAATATTTATAATTTCGTATGATCGTATTTTATAATAAATACTTTTGGCCAACTTTATGTGTTTGACTATATTCCATGTAGCTTTTAAGAATCTAATAGATTCAGCATGTGAATCCAGGCATCAATAAACCTACTAATTTAATGTAGTGTATTATAACTAATGCAAATTTTTTGTTAGCGCTTGTAAATGCAAAGCAGTAAAAAATGCAAAACTTAATTAATACGATTACAATGCGTAACACTTTACGTATCGGTGAAGACCATTCATTCTAAATTTAAATTCTAACCATTTTCCAGCTTTTTCTCTATTCTGCAATTGTCATGAAAGTTTTCTTTATTGTTAGCCGTTTATTGACAATCCGAGTAAGATTTATATGATAAATATTACCCAATAAAATACATTATTAGATAGTAACATTATTGCTATATCGAAAAACGACAAAATACAGAGAATTCAAGTACCTATAATAAAAATCTAACAAGAATTGTATTGTAGACGAATCTACTATTCTTAACGAATTTCAGGATTAAACTAAAGTACAGTTTATTTCCAACGATCATGATACTACTTATTGTTAGTATTAATAATAATATATGAACGACCATAAAAATGACAATAATAATAATGACAGTAATAACAATGACAGTAACAATAATAAAGTAGTAGCAATGAAATAATGATAATAATATTAAATGTCAAAAACCAATAATAATGAATACCTAAAGGAATTTAGAAAAATTTGTGATTTAAAAATTCGTTGAGGGAATAAAACCCATTCACCAGCAATAACTCACGTACTAGACGTTGAAAACGCATACGCGGAAGATCTTGGAAATATTTAGGCAATTTATTATATACACACCTTAATAGCGAGAATATGTGGGGCCTGTTGAAACATAGTTAATCTAGACCTAGGAAGCCTAAATCATTTTGACATCTCGGGAAGTGGTCATGTATGTACACATATCCTTGTTAAGTCGAAAGTTATTCATGTCATAAGCATAAGGTGCAACATTAATTATGTATATCGAACGAAAATTTGTTAAGAGCTTTTAAACCAATTAAACAACGAATAATCCATTTTTGACATATGAAAATGTTTTTAGCTAGGGTTGAGGTACCCCAAAATATAATATACCATAGTTAAGCCTACTAAAAACATAGGCATGATAGACATCGAGCAACTGCTGGCGAGTTAACACTGATTTTAAATTTCGTATTAAAAAGCATAAACTATTTAAAGTGGAAATAGATTCTCACAATGCACTCTCCAATTAAGATCATCAATCCAAATTCCCAAAAATTTATAATATTCTGCTCTGTTAAGTTGCTTGTTGTTGAATGAAAGATACAGGTGAAAGTCGGCAGTAGCTAATATGGATGAAATCGTAAGTAAAAACTTTTATTATCACTGACATAGAATTTATTGGCAGCAAACCATAATGATACGTCACTCACCACGCTGTTGCAAGTATCACCCAGGCTTTCAGCATCTGTGTCAGTTATCACCTTAGCGACATCGTCTGCATATAGAGTAATGGACGCTTTGTCAATATTAAGCGGCATATCATTAAGAAAAAGTACGAAAAGCACTGGTCCCAAAATAGAACCTTGGGGAACTCCCACACCGTTATGTAATGTAACCGACACTGAATTCTAAATCGTGGCATTATTCTTGTAAAAATGACAATGTATCCAATTCATAGCATTTTCCTTAATACCGTAAACTGGTAATTTATTTAAAAGAATGTTATAACTGACGCAGTCAATAGCTTTCGTTAAGTCTAAACTAAATTATTCTTACCCGCGGGGTGGGAATAATTTTCGACTGAATTAATGATTTCTCGAAGGAGAGCATTAATAGCGGTAGAAGTAGAATGATGTTTCCTAAAACCATGTTGACACTGGGAAATGACATTAAAGTACGTTAGAAAAGTCTCAAGTCTGTCTAAGAAACAGTATTCAAATAATTTGGAAAAACAAGATGTAAGTGCAATAGGGCGGTAATTTTCAGGTAGGAATGTCCCCTTTTTTAAAAACAGGTACTAGTTTGGTTTTCTTTAATGAATCGGGAAACTGACCTTCTTCGAAAGATATATTAATTAAATGAGTAAGCATGGGTACAACTGATGTAAGAACTGATTTTAAAATATGTGAGGGAACATCGTCAGGTCTTTCTGAATAGGAATTTTTTAATTTAGAATTTAAAAGGTCAGACTGTCTAAGTGCCGAGGCTTTAATTTGTTCAGGCGTTAGAATCGCCTGTTGTACATTCTGAAACCTTTGCCGGTCTAATGCTTCGCACACACAGAGTATGTGCTCCCTGGGCTGGCTCAGTTCCCGGTTCGCAAAATCGACACGTTTCTTGATCAGCTTTGCCCATCTTTTTGAGATGATATTTTAAAGGGCAATTATCAGTGAGCTCGCAGGTGAGGGTGGTTAAATCTGATTAACTTAGACCAAGAAGTTTTTTTATTACTATTCGGCGAGAAGATGATACATTTCTTCGCTTGTGCTTGTACGGATATTTTCCCCCAGAGTGAGGCCATTTTCTTTTACTTCGCTGTCTTGAAATTCTTTCTTGAGCTGACGTATTGAAACGTCACAAAAGAATTCTAGTCACATCAGATGATCATTGATATACAATTGCGCATGCGATTACCTCAGTTACCGCAGTCTAGACCGAGTTAAAAAGGGAACACTCGGGTGTACCACTTTCTCGTTCGTAAATGTCGGTAATCGGGAATATATTTGATTTTACGAACAGGTAAGGTAAACTTTGGATACTCCTTGGATAACGCGAGGAGCCTTTACGAACGCACCCTTAGGGTGCGTTCGTGATGATCATCTTATGTTTATTCATCCCCACTACTGTTACTTACCTCCTTCTAACCTAAATCGTTCGTTTGTCGCTAGCGGAAGTAATGGTTAAAAATATTACCTTATCTTACCATCATCCTACCATTCCCCAGCCTTTACGAACGCACCCTTACATTAAAGCTGACTTGGGACTCGGTGATCTTGCCAAAAGTCACGTAAGACTTCATTTTCAACAGTGGGAGATCGACCAAAAAGACAATCAAAAACGTGTATGATTTTTACAACCGCTCTGACTAAATGCCTGCTAACCCTCAACAAAAGAGCTCTGAGATAGGTTTGAAGTATTACTAGATTACAAGAAAACGGTCATGGTAGCAAGCGATATATACCAAATTTGTTCCGAAGACGTCGAATGCTTTTTTGTAATGGGTGCAACTGCAGCAACCTCCTAAATTATATGTCTTGTCAAGGTGACCACCGCACCTCTTCTCATGTTTTTTGGATGTATCAATGTGTATCCACAAAGTCTTTTACAGCCTTACCATGACATAATTAATATTCACTATCATATCCGGCCAGATTTAAATACGTCACTGTTATGTCTTATTCCTACAGTACTGGTCTTTTAGACTAAAATGCCTCAATTCAGTTCAAACAAATTTAGATTCTTAGCATGCCCCAGGAGTAAGATTTAGGTCACGTTGTGAACTTTCATGTACGGTTCAATAGTTAGTACTTTTGTAACATTGACGCATATTTTAAGAGATAATAATGTCTATTATCAGTTTTAAATTATCTAGTTGTCCTCTATTTGCAATTGACTCTGAGTTTTGTTGTATAGTACACGCAGGTGTATCCGACCAAAATTATGTTTGTAATAATATTTTTATGTCGTTATGTTGTTAGACGATCTCTACCAATTTATGTATGATTTATTTAGTAGTTATGATCGATAAAAAGAAATTTTATTCAAGTATGACGAAAAAAACTTATCAGCATCTTATCCTCTACTTAAGCCTATAGGATTAGAGTTTATTTCGCAGAATACCATAGATTTCAGATGCCTTAACGGATTGCCAATAATTGTTCTAGTGACGAAATTTTTCACGAAAACACAATTGTGTCATAGAATAAATTAATTATTTATAATATTAATAATTTATTGATTTCCAAATGAAACAATAACATTAGCAAGATTACGCAACAATATAAAATAACCAGAATAAAGCAAAGAGCAGTAGATATTGAAGGCTTCCACGAGCCGAGTCTCTATTATGAGGGTTTGAACACAATTATTCCATCGCTTTATCCACTTGTCATAAACTTCTAAGAAACCATATTTTGATAGTCTATTTAGAATACTCATCACAGCGTCGTGGACCTCTAGATCCGACACAAATCTAGGACTTTTCAATTCTTTCTGACTTCTCTGACCCAACCAAAGTGTTGACCAGGCGACCGTTTTTTCTTTAATTTTACGTTTAAGGGTCGAAGTGGAATAGTACTCCTCTGTTACTGTATATTCTGTAGGTGCCTACAATCTTATTTTCCTGATATTTTTTCCACTTCTAGTTTAATTACAACATTCTAATTCGAATAAAGATCAAATTTATTCCGAAACCTTTACAATATAAATTGGAAAATAAGTAAAAAAAGGTCACAAAAATACATATACTAATTATGTAGGTACAATGTGATCGTAAATAATGCCTCATTTATCACAAAAATCTGGTACATCACTTTACCAGTGCACTCTTGGGCTGCCTTTATGCTTCCATTGCATACTTTGTGGCTTCAATTCAGGATGGCTATGCATTTTTAATCATTTCAACAATTTCAGTTGGTGTTACGCAACCGAACACAAAATTTTATCGTGTAGGTATATTTGCTCCACTTCATTTTTTCCATGGGTACGCAAAACACTGACAATTCAATAATTAATTTGTAAGAAACGTGAAAAGTTAGATCAGAACTTACTTGAGGCAAGTGCAAATAAATGCACGAACTATACAACATAAAACTCGACGGTTCGCCTCTAATGGGGATGGGTAGGCGTAGCAGAAGGTGACGCTAACTCAATGTACATACCACGCTAGTAGCAAACACTTTTTGGTACGTGAGAAGTGTCAGAAAGTCACTGTAACTCGATGTGTCAACCACGCTAGAGGCAAAATCCTTCCTGACAGAAAAATGGTATTTTGCAGATTCTAAAAGGGTTTTCGACTCGTGGTTTAGACGTCGAGTTACCGTGACCTTCTGGTACCCCTACGCACTCTTTGCTCCCCACTTTATGTTGTACGTAGCAAAAGCGGCCTTCGGAATTGTGTTGTGAATTATTCAAAATACATGAAAAAATTTTTTAAACAATGCTACCATGGTATCATATAGATAATCTTGAATAGGTACATACGTTATACATTGAGTAGTTTCTATGTTTAGATATGCTGTGATCAAATAAATGACAGTACAATTATTAAGTTGTGTATACATATTATTCTATCGATTACTATCTA
Organism: Popillia japonica; assembly: GCA_004785975.1. NCBI lineage: Eukaryota > Metazoa > Arthropoda > Insecta > Coleoptera > Scarabaeidae > Popillia > Popillia japonica. Next base: position 7,037 of record SMLS01068231.1, read on the forward strand.
TTAATATCATATCTATCTATTAATATCATCAACTATCTATTAATATCATATCTGAATCGATATGTAAACGTTATCATGTCGAATTCGTATGTAAATAAACCAATATAGTAGTACCTTATGCGAGGTGTGTCAAAAATGAGACTGATACTATCAAAAGGACATTAAAGTTGTTCGGCTAGAAACCGGTGTATTTGTTGGTATAATCCAGAAAAACAAACAAGGTAACGTGCATATTCCATTTAACTATCAGTAGAACATAAGTTATACAATTGCCAATATTTTTCCATTTATTTTTAACAGTATTTCATGATTTTTTTTCAATAATTGCACAAAGGGTGGATTTTGTTGGGTGAATAGTAAAGGGATTCGATGATTTGTTTTCAAGATATGATTCAATAAAACAACTTTGTTTATCTTCTAACAGGCTTACAGCCTGATTAGAAGCGTTAAGAATTTTTTCTTGTCAGCAAGTGTCAAATCTCATCTTTTGTGTCTTAATGATATGCACAAGATCTTCTAAGGATCCACAAGAAAAAAAACTAATTCCCTAACATTTTTTTTTGAAAAAATCTGGGGTTTGATCGCAGATGAATTCTTCCACTACTGCTATAACCTCGTCATCGCTATTAAATTTGGTCCCGGAAAGACTTTTCTTTAGGTTTGGAAATAAATAAAAAGCACTACAAGGTAGGTCAGGTGAGTATGGTGAATGGTCCATCAGCTCGAAACCTGCATTGTTAATTGCACTTATTGAAACAAAGCTCTAATGCACTGAACCATCCCAGAAAATGGTGGCCATAATCTTATCCGTCGAGGGTTGGATAATAACGTTGCGTGATAGTGAAGATCCTCGATGTCGCCACCCCTTGGTTTGGAACTTCTACTCGTAATCGAAGTGGTGAACCTAGGATTCATCAAGGCTAACAAAGCAATCCTAACATTTTTTTTGGATAACAGTTAAACAATTTTAAATTCGGATCTGAAGTCGTAACTCTCTTTAGCTTTTGTTTCGATGTCAACATTCGGGGTATCCTTGTTGCAGACAGCTCATGAGACCCCAAATAGTCATTGATTATTGCTCCAATCTTACCGTTTGAAAAGCCTATTATCTCATCTACTAAACGTCTAGTAGTTAACCGACGATTTGTTTAATTAAGTCCAGCTTTCTCTTGAAACCAATAGTAGATAAGCTAAGAGAGAAAGGGCTCACTTTCTTATGGGATTTAACATAGGAGTCTAAAAACGCCGTTCAAGACCATTTGCGTCGGTGGACAAAACGTAGCTATTGTCGTCGGCGGCAGATGCTAATTACAGATGTGTTGGCAACAGCTTACCTAGTTTAGGCAATAGCCTACGTGGTTTAGGCAACAGCTTATCTGGTTTACACCTGGTTTTAGCAACAACTGGTTTTGTCCACCGACGCAAATGGCCTTGAACGGGGTTTTTAGACCCGTATGTTAAATCTCATAAGAAACGAGCTCATTCTCTCTTAGCTTATCTACTACCAATTCTTCACCATTTGATGTGAAGGCGCATTATCCCCGATAACACTAACCATATCTTTATAAATTCAAAATCTTTTCAACTTCCCCTTTAAATCAGGACGACTTTTTAACAAATACAGCTAGACGACTCAACTTTGGCACTTTGTTTGACATATAAACAATGAATGAATGGTGTTTTTTTTAATGTTCATTTCAGCATCTACTATACTATGGACAGTAGTACTGTACATCCTTCGTATAAATAAGTAACAAAATTATTGAGATATACCTATAAATAGTGATAACATAAATAAAAATAAAATCCTTGCACCATAAAACCACAGATTTATAGACGCCTATTTCTACTCACAAATTTAGGAGAGATGATGTTACGAAAATAATTTGGGCTACATCTAATTACCTTGCTAAATATTTTAAGGTTTAGTGCATTAGTTGTAACAATGGTTGTAACTATGATTCAACGTATGTTTAGATTTAAATCATTTTGCATTTTGCTCGCTTTTGTCGCTTATGTGTATATCCAAGGAAAACTAAACAAATAAACGATTGTTGAAGCAAGTGTTGATGCGTTGGCATCTGTCAAAAGTAATATCAACATGCATATGTGGCCTTAGTAAGTTTTGAGTTTTTATCGCAGCAGCTTTTGTCCAACTTTGTGGAATATAGGTTTGTGTAGTGTAAATTAAATTGTTAAGAAATTAATTAAAAAGGCAATAATGGATAAGCTAACAATTGTTCCAGCAAATAAAATGACCGAAACCGATCACCTTCTAGATGAGCAAAATTTCGCTGGTTACGTTGATTCAAAATTAATAATTGAAGCCTTAGAAAGCGGTTCTACTTTAGGTGATGGGAGCATTCTAGGAAAATTCACAATCAATCACATCGATCCCGCCACACTAAAGCTACACTTCGACAGTTGTATTTTCGCAGAAGTAAACAAAAACGAAAAAGAAGATACCGTTGTTACATTCGACTACGAAACTATACTACCTAAGGACCCTGCCAATAACGAGATAAAAACTATTTTAAAAATGACGAAAGCTCAAAGTCTACACCAACTGTTAACACATCCATTAATTTCTAGTTTTATATACATGAAATGGCGTAGAATGCAATGGTTTTTCTATTTCAATTTAGCATTGGCCGCAATATTCTGGCTAAGTTTAGCTGTTCATATAACTTTACTAGATAAAACTAATTGTTTAGGTTACGTTTCTACTATTGTTATGACGAGTTGTTATACCATTATTATTATAAAAGAATTTTCTCAAGTAATTATATTAAAAAAAGAATACGTATTCAATATATCCAATTGGTGTGAAATAATATTGATAATCCTATGCACTTTTGTCATTTTTAATCCGCTACCTGCGTATCAGAAACAGTTTAGTGCATTTAACTTACTAGCTGTTGTTCTCAGTCTAGCAATATTAGTGAAAAAACATCCAGTATCTTCGAAATACATCATAATGCTGGAAACAGTAACCCAAACATTTTTTTATTTTCTAATCGCATATTCGATGCTGCTTGTTGCATTTTCATTAAGTTTCTACAAGTTATTCGACGATAAAAGTAATCAGTCTGAAACGACGACCAGTGTTCTTGATGGTATATTCCTGAGTTTTTTTAACGTTACTTTAATGTTAACCGGCGAACTGAACGCAACCTCGCTCAAATTTGAAACTTGGGTACATGGAGTAGTTTTTGTGGCCTTTGTACTTTCGGTTCCGATTATCCTTTTTAATTTATTGTGTGGCCTAGCTGTGTACGATGTAAATTTAATCGAACATAACGCAGAGATAAGAGGTTATATTGAAGTAGTTAAATATATCGTTTCTACTGAAAAGTATATTAGTTTTATAGCTAGTATAACTCCAAAACTGAATTTTATAGAAAAAATGATTTTTTTGTATCCTTATCGATTAAAATATAAAAAGATCAGCGTGCCGTTGTATGATAAAAATGGCAAAAAAACTCCTATTGATGAAAAAACTGGTAAACGATTAAGGCGGTTTCTATTTCATAACAATAATAATAACGTTATTGCAGATTTGCAAACTATTGCTGCTAATAGAACAAATATTCGGCAATCAGTCCGAAACAGTAGTACTTCAAATTAGACTAGTCCAAAAAGAGTTAATTTAAATTTATTTTTAAAATACATTCAACCAGAAACTGTTTGTATAATGATTCAGTTCCAAACATCGTATTGTTAGTTTAGCTACAAGTCTTCCCTTAACTATAGCAGAGAGAACGGATAGACTTTATAATAACTTACTTAACAAATCCAAGTATTTTGTAGTTTAAAGCTTTATATTATTATTGAATTTGTGGAAAATGCTGGTAAATGTTGCTGTATGCAAACTTTTCTTACGTTTGTTTTATGTAAATATAAATATTAATAAAACTGTCATCTAGTTATTGCTTATGATTTTCCATACTGGTAAACCTGATATCATACAAATTGTAACATCATCTAATTACAAACTTTTTCCCTACATAAAAAACCAATTACCTATGTATAATGGAATATATCCATCAAGTCTGGAGATCTTGTTAGTTTTGCCACCTTACAAGAGGAACACCAGGGTTGTCCGACACGGACTCAATGATGGATTTCAACTATGTTATAGAGGGACCTCCCCTGTGTACCCAGATACGAGCTTTTATTCTAACGCACATAATTGTTAATATTGTGGACAATAAATAAAATTGAAAAAAAAAATGAACGGGCAAGAGTCAAACGCGAGCCACATGCCGTCGTAGGCGTAGATCTACTCCACCGCGCTACAGACGCTTACTTGGACAGAAACTAATAGCATTTTCCTTTGGGAGAACTATGTAGTTCTGCACTAGCACTCAAGGTCAAATTTAGTGACGTAGACGCATCGTCACTCCTACGTAAAACTGTACTAGTTTCCTATAAATGCACTGAGTCAGTGCTGGCTGTTCCTATCAACTGAATACTACCGACCAAGAATTGTACGTTTTCTAATGGGAAAATAGTACAGTTTTACGTAGGAGTGACAACGCGTCTACGTCACTATATTTGACCTTGAGTGCTAGTGTAGAACTAGTTCTCCCAAAGGAAAACGCTATAACATTAACGGTATAAAAGGAACGCGCAAAACAACGTTGATTTTTCTGAAAAACTAGGGCGCGTTAGGATAAAAGCTCGTATCTGGGCACTCAAGAGATGTTCCTCTATAACATGGTTGCCACCAATCAATATCCGTGTCGAACAACACTGATGTTCCTCTTGTTAGTATTTACGAAACTGTTTGTTAACTAATTTCTTCACTATAATCTACCAATTACTAATCTAACAAAAATCAATACGTGGAACTAACCACGTTAGCAAAAAAGTGCTTTATTTCAACGTACTTTTCTACTGTCTGTTATAACTAATATTTTCATGGAGGCATTTAAGATCACAGGTTTGAAACAAATAAGTTTCCAATCGATGATATCGTTGAGGTATGTGGATGGCACTTTCATTATCTAGTCTGATAGTAAAAATACTCTATCAACTTTCTTACATCTGCTTAATAATCAACGCTTCAAAATTAATTTAATCAAGAAGATTTAAGAAAACAATTCCTTACCGCCTCTTAAGGGTGTTGGGTCCAAAAAAAAATAACTTGTTTATTACTGATTTTTTCATGTGCAATAGAATGTAAACATATTTCTAGTATGTTACAAGGAATAAAATAAAAGTGTAAAACGAAAAACAATGACTATAGGATAACTTACGAGTTAAAAAGTAAAGATTTTATTTCAATCCCAGAGCCATTGACAATGGTCCGATGAAAGTGAGATTTTGAATATCCATGTATGTATATGTCTAGGTCTTGTCATTGCTATTTAATCAAAAAAGAAATTATTTATGTAAATAAAATTGAAAACAGCAATTATGTTAATGTCACTTTCTATGTGGCTTTCAAAACATTTTATTTCCATAAATAATGTCTTTTTTGATTAAATAGCAATGATAAGACCTTATACAGGAATATTTAAAATCTCACTTCAATCGGGCCATTATCAATGGCTCTGGGATTGAAATAAAATTTTGACTTTTTAACTCGCAAGTTATCCTATAGTCATTATTTTTCGTTTTATACTTTTATTTTATTCCTTGTAACATACTAGAAATATGTTTACATTCTATTGCACATGAAAAAATCAGTAATAAACAAGTTTTTTTATTGCCCAATACCCTTACGTATAGGAAACCTACACATACGTATCGATATCTTCACCTCCAACTTACGTTATCATCCAACATGAAAGCAATTATTA
>ML218623.1:460-46887 GCA_004785975.1 Popillia japonica
TATTTTGAGACATGATATTTCAGGTTGGTGGAGAAATCGCTACAACTGTGATCAGTCAAATGAATAGATTCGGTAGAATATCTGCTTGCGGAGCTATTTCAGGCTATAACGAAGAAGGTCTTCCAAAGGGTAGTCGATAAACGCTACAACAATCAACAAGCATTTTATTTCAAAGTTTTCGTTTACAGTTTCCACTTTCTTACCATTCATTATAACAAACGAATTAGAAATGAAAGGATTCATAGTTACAACGTGGCTGGATAAATGGTCTGAAGCTGTAACGAACAATGTAAAATGGATGAAGGAAGGCAAATTGCAATGGCGTGAAACTGTCACAGAGGGATTCGACAATATGGTTGAAGCTCTTGCAGGAATTTTACGAGGCGACAATACAGGCAAAGCTGTTGTAAAAGTATAATGTAATTGAGTGATATACATACATACATATATGAAATAAAATAACAACATTCATATTTCTTATTTAATTTTTAATTTACTTTAAAAATAGTTTCCAATTACTACACAGAAAAGTAATTATCTATTCAGTAATTTGATCTCCAAAATTTTACAAATTTTTGCGACTAAGTTCGTTTTCAAGGTATTGGGCATTGGAATGCCACAGGACATTGGAGTAAAATGGTTGGATTTCACTATATCATGTTGACCCAATCAGAGATAATGAAATACCTGACAAGTTAGCAATTTCTATGGCTGCATCAAAACTTTCAATATTCATCCATGCGGGAATAAATTCTACCTTACAGTCCCTATGGGTATAAACAGGCTAAGAATGCATGCAAAAATTTTTAACTGGTCACTGTGTGCTAAATAAGCACATACACTGCATTTGTCTTGAAGGTTTCGCCAGTATAAAAACTATAGAACCGCTGAAACAAGTCCTGCGCATTTTCTCGCTAACTGGCCAGCACCCCCAAATAGTTTGTCATATTTATTGTTCGGATAATGTGATGGGGACATAATAGGATCTTCAATCAAGGGACTGTTCGAAGTATTCGTTCCATGGGGAGAGAGAAAAACTCAAAGTTAAAGAAAATACGACAAAATTTTAAATTGGTCTGAATTACAGTAAACGAATATATCAAATGAAACAAATATATTGTTTCCAATGACATGACACATTCTAACAACAATTATTCTGAAAATATATCTAATTTTATACTGTATACAATGAGGAAATTAAATATCTGGTAGGTTAAGTATTTTTGACAAAATAGAATTTCAATCACTACAAAAATTAAAATATTTGTACAAAAAAAGTTATATTGGATCAAAAATAATTCATAAATTATTCAGTTGCGATATGGGAAGATATCATTCAGAAATGGCAGGAGAAATGGTCAGAATTAAAGGATGGAGGTGAGTTTTTATAGTATTTAATATTATTGTGACTTACAATTAGTTGAACATATTGGTAATTACGAGAGGCCGTTTTTCTATTCCCGGACAAGGCATGAAAATAAAAGTCTAGAGCAAAAAATTTTATTTTTCAATATACGAGTAGTTTCCTCGCTTTTGAATTTAGGTATAACACCGTTTCGATAAAATCTTTAATCCGGTATAAAAATATTCATTTTATTTTTCCGCAAAATGGCTCTCAACTGCTGGTATCGGTTCGTCATTTTCAATACTTTTGCCCCCTTAGTGTTTTTTTCGGGGACAAAAATAGTTACTGGGTGCTAAGTCTGGACTATAAGGTGGATGTTCAATTTCCTCGAAGCGACCATCAGCGACAGGAGCTCTTGAAAGTCGGGACTTGTGCACTGGTGCATTGTCATGGAGCAACAAGACATCTTGCGTCAGTTTCCCACGCCTCTTCATTGTAATAGCATCTCTAAGGTGACGCATCAGGTTTGCATGATACTCCCCCGTTATCGTACTACCCTTAGTCCCAATGGTCTCCATTATATTTCCTGCAGAAAGAATTACTTTAATCTTCTTAGAAGGGCTGGAGCCCTTAACATGCCATTGCATCGACTCTTGTTTCAGGGTTATAATAATGATATCTGGCTCATCTCCACACCGCACCAAGAATTGTTCACAGGTCTCAACCCGGACAGACATTTTGAATGACGAAAGCATTCGCGGCATCCATCTTGCACTAATCTTTGTCATCGCGAGGTAATCGTGTAAAATTCTGAAAACTGTGGTTTCTGAAACTCCTAATAAAGCTGCTAAGTGTCGCTTTTTAGTATTGTATCATAAAATCAACGACACAAATTTTTATTTGCAGTTATTTTACATAATATAGCAGTCGGTACTAACAATTGTAGTTGTATTAATAAGCATATTCCTCTGGAGACTACCTTATTTTCAGATATTTTAAGCTTATTTTTGTTGGCTCTCAAGCAATAAACAAATGCGACAAAATCTAAGTTCAATATGATTTGCTTTTAATCTTTGTTTTTCTTTGGATCTTTTAATTCAATAAAATAATAATAACATAGTCAATGAAATATGGTTGATCTTAACACGTATGTAACGGGCTTTCATTAATTGTTGTAACATGACACGTATGCAACCAGCATGACAGATTGGTACTACTGCAAACAATATCCCTAATTGAAAATAGTTAGACAGAAATTATTTTAAAATTCACTTTAATTGAAACGTAAGTCATTTCTGGGAAGAAATCTTAGTTGTATGTTTATTTAAATAAAACAGTAGTATTTATTAGCACTTTAATAGCATAAATTTTATTTACAATTTATAATGAAAATATTGTCAATTTTGCCTCTGGAGTAGCTAACGCACTAAAAGCTTTTTCACAATAAAGACAGTTAAAACGCGCATTTTTGTTGACCTTTTTATAATAAATGTTGGAAGTGATAACCATTTTACTGCAAACAAATATTCACTCTACGTTTTAAATTAAATTAATTAAATACCTGTTTGTTCGGACAGTTTTTCAACTGATTTATTAGGGCTATGTTCTATTCGATGTTGAATGTCCTCTACAGTCTACAACATCATCAGTTAATTTGGTGGGCCTGCCAGTCGATTTTCCTCTACAAATACAATGTTTAGCCTCAGAGTAATGTGTTATAATATGTCTGCCATGTCGAAAAGAGTCATAATCAAAGTTAAAGTCTGGGAAGCGTTGCGTAAACTGATCTACACAACTTGGAAATGAATATCTCCAATTACCTTCGACATCTTGTGTTGTACTTCTATAATAGGCCATTAAAATGAATGCATCGTGTTCAGCAGTAAATGCCATTTTGGAGGTTATAACCTACAATTAAATCATTTTATTTATACATATATTTAATGCTAGTAATAGATAACTAACCTTCACAAAAGCGAAGATATCTTCAATAGTTCTTAAAAGAACTGACCAACAGACTTTTTAAACGGGAAATAAATACAAAAATAATATAAACCAAATCTAACTAACACAATACACAAAACTGTCATAACAAAATTTGGCTACTTAATTACTTATTATAAAGGATTGCCAATCCAAATGTTGCAACAAGTAACGTGTGTTACGGCCTTTTTTGAAGGCATAGGTATATATTACAGAATAACTAGTTGAAGCAATATACCTCAGCTTTGATCCCTACATGAGAGCCTATGACCCCAATTTGTCTCCTGGAGAAGAAATGATAGAATCACAAGTTCCTCTATCTTAGCACTTCTTAATTTCTCTTCAATCCACTACTACTAATTTTTAGAGTTATAGAATCAAAATCAACCAAATTCTCTATTGGAAGCTATGTCATCGGAGTTTTTGGATGGAGAACTCACACAGATATACCTGGGAATCCCCCCGTACCTCAATTTACGCCACCACCAAAGGTTGGAGAAACAATGATAGGATCTCAAGTTGCAAAGCAAGTTCTAGTATACTTAAAACTTGTAGTGTTAGTTACTAGTCTATTTTTTTGCAGGGTTATTGAATCAAAATCAATCCAATTCCCTATTGGAAGCTATGTTGTCGGAGTTTTTGGACGGAGAACTCACACAGTTGTACCTGAAAATCCTTCTGTATCTCAATTTACGGCACCACCAGTTTTAATCTCTTACCATGGATCAGTACTTCTTTCCTACTATTTAGGTGTCTTAGGCATGCCTGGGTAATTATTTTTAGAAGTTAATCTTTTTTGATAACTATTGATAATTTTTATACAATATAAGACCACCGCATATTTTGGTTTTCTGGATATTTGCAAACCTAAACCTGGCGAAACTGTTGTAGTACCTAAGCGGTGCAGCTAATGCAGTTGGTAGTCAGGTTGGTCAAATAGCAAAAATTAAAGCATGCAAAGTAATCGGTATTGCTGGTAGCGACCAAAAGTGCCAGTGGTTAAAAAGTTTAGGATTTGACTTTGTTATCAATTTATAAAAAACACGACATAAAGAATGCTCTAAGGACGCCGCACCTAATGGAATTGATTGGTATTTTGATAATGTAAGGAATTCGCTAACCATTATAGTCTTGTTAGAGTAGCGACATTGTGTTACCTTTCAGGTGGGTGGCGAAATTTCTTCGAGTGTAACCTGTCAAATGAAGAGATTTGTAGCGCTATTGCAGGTTATAACCATAGTTCTCCTGCCAAAGGTAATTGTCGTATTATACCTTAGATAAAAAGATAAAGTAAATTAATAATTGTTGTATGTTTATAGTTACCACATTTTTCAGTTCTATAGTGTTTAATGAATTAGAAATGAAAGGTTTCATTGTTTATACGTCTTTTGTGTGTATAATAATTATAACAAATATAACAGATGTTCAGCCGATATAGTTCGATGAATACATGTTGCATGAGCTATTCTAAACAAAATGATAATTTCTGAGCAAAACACTACTAATTCGCGATTCGCTAATTATTAAGATTAATAATTCCACACACGATAATGTATCAACGATGCTAAAAATGCACAATTGCAGATAACGAGAAATACAAATTTACTCACATAATTCGTTTCAGTGCTGCTATTATGACGGTTGAGTGACATTTACTTGTAGAAAACAATACAGAATAATGATGAAAGCCAAGGTATTTATTTACGTTCATCCCTTTGAAGGGATGCCTACAGAAGAAAATTTTCGATTAATTGAAGAAGATTTACCACCACTAAAAGACGGAGGTAAGTCGTTATTTATACTATTTGTAGCAGTCAAATGATGTGATAAGATGAAAATACAAAAATACAGTATGCCACATTCGTTAAAACAAAAGCTATAAGATACTGTTTAAACAACGCTCTTATATGCTGTAATAAATACATATAGCCGAATGAAGATCACAGATGAATATTATCCCTTGATTCATCCTATTTCATTTGATAGATACGGCATCGAACAAGTTAACGTTTATTATTACAATTTGTTTCAATCTGAATGTGTGCTTTGAGGTATTTAACAACCATTTGCACAACTGCAATATTATATTGAAAGCTCTATATTTTTTTACAGTTGATACATATTTGGTATCTTAGTAGCTGAAATATACAATTATTATTCAATTCACGTACAGTTACTTACCACAAAAACAAGAAATTTATAGACATAGATGTACTACATGTGATTAGAGCGTCATTATCATGTTATCATGTCTTATTACTATTTTCTTATTTGTCAAAATTCTATGATATGCATTATTATTATTTCTTATTCGTCGAATACCTGTTCATGAAAACCCACGAATGGCAATTTGTTCAACAGCTACTAATATTGCTCTGAACGGATCATTGTGTAAATGATTCGTCTGCCTTGTGGTAATTACGTAATTACTTTTCTGAATATGTTTCCTGAAATATGAAATATAGTCGCTCATGGCGAATTATCTTAAATACAAGGTCTACAACAATGATAGAAAGTTTATTAGATATGTGAACGAGAATTCCGTGGCAGTATAACAAAAATGTAGTCGTACCCTGAAGGTCTAATATGGTCGCCTTGAGATGCAATTACAGCTTCACATCGTTTGGGCATCAATTCTACCAGCTTCTGACACATATTCTTGTCATTTTCATCCATTCAGCGCTAATAATCGTTTTGAGAAAATTAATATTAGTAAGTCGTTGACGCGAAATGGCTTGTTTCAAAATGGACCACAAATGTTCAATTGGATTAAGGTCCGGCGATTGTGCAGGCCAATCCAATAACTCTATCCTACTGGTATGAAACCAATTTTGTATTGATGGAATCATGACTAAAGAAAAGTATTTGAATATTGCTTAATTAAAACTTTGTTTGTCTGCAGAAAAACTAGGTTTTAACATTGAGTTTACATTTCAATGGGAACGAGATCTAAAGCATTCCGCAAAGATTGTACAAAATTGGTTTCATACCTATAAGATAGAAGTGTTGAATTGGCCTGCACAATCGCCGGACCTTGATCCATTTCGCGTCAACGACCTACTGATATTATTTCTCCCAAGACGATTGTTAGTACTGAATGGATCAAAATTGACAGAACATAAGTATATGTAAGAAATTGGTAGAATCGATGTCTAGACGATGTGAAGCAATTGCACTCAAGGTGACCATGCTAAATATTAGCCTGCAGGGTTTATATTGTTAGGTTATTTGTTCAATAATAAATGGTTAGTCCAAGAAATTTTCGATCGCATATCTAGTAAACTTTCTATACTATATGTATATCATTGTTGTTGTAGACCCTTTATTTAAGATAATTCGCCGTGAGCAGCTAAATGTTCAAAAGGGTACGATTAATTTATTTATGTAGTGTATATGTACATTGATATTGATCTGAACGTAGTTCTTTTATACATAATAGATACTATTTCAGTGGAAGAAATTAACATTTAATTTGTGTTTTCTTGTTTAGACATTAATGTGCTGCGGCATTCGCCTCACTACAAATTGTATTACTATTATTGTAACATTGAGAGCGACAAATTAAATCAGTTGTGTCAAACAGGTATTAGGTTGTTGCGTAGGTTAGTGGAACATCCTGTACACTATTTAAATTTTGGAATCACTCAATACTTTTACATCATTTAATATCAGATATAGATAAAAAATTTAAAGTAGCCTATATTTTTTGCAATATTCAAGTTATAAGAGCTCTTCTCTTTAAGTACGAAAAATACTACTTGTTAATGTTTTTTTTGAAAATCTTCCTTAAATGTCAAAATAATAATTTAAAAAGTTTGATAGTTTGGATGTCAGCCAGTAACAACACACAGATAGAGTCTTTAGCTGAAATATAGATTTTTTAACGTAATGTTGCAGTTGAACCTACAAATGAGTAACTCAAAAAGGAAATTGACGACAACACAACGGATGTTCGGCACTAGTATCAGGTGACATTATTTTTACCTACAAGTTTTTGGAACTGTTAGATTTCAGGAATATCGAGAAGTTCTATTCTGTGAATAATCCCGCTTTGCACTCATTGACATTTAGGAGTGAAAAAAATCGGGAAAACGTTTTATTAATTGCGACAAAGAACATTTATATCAAGTTTCAAGTAAATTTCACCATAAAAATATTATTTCTCCCACACATACTTTGTGCAACATATTTCTGTACAAAATCGACAAAGGTTTTTCTTTTTCCTCCTGAAAAGTTTCGGTAACCAGAAACAGAGAAATAAGTGGTAATCCCATTGAATTCTCTCTATACTTTCGAAATAACGAACGAGTAATTGAATTCTATTTATAAAACATTCTTAATAATACTAGCAAATTACGTATAACTAAACATTTGTAACACTGCAAGTTGATTTTATTATAGCTTAACAAATAATATCAAAAATTACAAAATCCGAGTGTTTTCCATAAGTTATATCAGTTACAATATTCCAGAATTCCTAGCAGAAGCTGTATATCTCAGTGTTGATCCTTACATGAGAGCTTATGCACCTCGTTTAAAGGTTGGAGAAACAATGATAGGATCTCAAGTTGCAAAGCAAGTTCTAGTATACCTAAAACTTTTAGTTTTAGTTACTAGTCTATTTTTTACAGGGTTATCGAATCAAAATCAATCCAATTCCCTATTGGAAGCTATGTTGTCGGAGTTTTTGGATGGAGAACTCACACAGTTGTACCTGAAAATCTTCCTGTATCTCAATTTACGCCACCACCAGTTTTAATCTCTTACGATGGATCAGTACCTCTTTCTTACTATTTAGGTGTTTTAGGCATGCCTGGGTAATTATTTTACCTTTTTGGATTACTAATGATAATTCTTATACAATATAGGGCCACCGCGTATTTTGGTTTTCTGGATATTTGCAAACCAAAACCTGGCGAAACTGTTGTTGTAAGCGGCGCAGCTGGCGCAGTTGGTAGCCATGTTGGTCAAATAGCAAAAATTAAAGGTTGTAAGGTAATCGGCATTGCTGGTAGCGACCAAAAGTGCCAGTGGTTAAAAACAATAGGATTTGACTTTGTTATCAACTATAAAAAGGACAATGTAGAACAGGCCTTAAGAGCAGCAGCACCAAATGGAGTTGACTGCTACTTTGATAATGTTAAAATACAGAAGATAGTTTACAATTAAATACGGTCATGTTTATTTTAGGTTGGGGGAGAAATCACTACAACTGTAATTAATCAAATGAATAGATTTGGTAGAGTATCTTGTTGCGGAGCCATTGCAAGCTATAACGATAACACCCCTGCAAAAGGTATAAATAAGACTATAAAATATCCGGAGCAAGGCAATCCACAATTCTGTCGTAATATTTTCAGTTACAACATTTCTGCTTCCTGTAATACTGCAAGAACTAGAATTCAAAGGTTTTGTTATTTATACATGGAGAAATAAATGGAACGAAGCAGTGAAACGGAACCAAGAATGGATGACGGAAGGTAAATTGCAATATCAAGAAACAATTACAGAAGGTTTTGAGAATATGCCGAAAGCTTTAATTCAATTGATGCAAGGAAAAAACGTAGGCAAAGCTATCGTGAAGGTCTAGTAGTGAAGAGAACCAAAATCAATTGTTATGTTTCCTTAGTAATCTTATTGTTCAATTTTAGTGTTAATAGTTTGTACTAAATAAGACAATAATATAGAGAGAATTGCATTTTATTTCACATGTTCTTTTCGGAATTATTAGCATTAATAATTCGCAATAACCAAACCCTTTATTTACTAGTAGAACGGGGAAAAATAATGCTTGAAAATAAAAGACCACGCAAGATCATACGAGTGGAGCTTGTCGGTCATGATTTATATTCATAATGTTATTACTTTTAAAAACAAGCATATCGTGCAATTTTCATTGAACTAGCAAATTGGCTAACCTTCGTCAAATATTGAACTAAATCAGGAATTATTAAACTAGACATGTTCTTAAGTGGGCAATACACGATCAAATATTTACATGTAGAATTGACGCAGAAATGTATGCAAAAATTGATGTAAATTCACGTCAATGGCCTTGAGAATTAGGACGTGTTCTATGTTTCAAATTTTACATGTAAAAATTGATGTAAATCTTTTTTGTCATAATACACATTCAATTTTGCAGTTTGTCAATAAATCCATGTATATTACATGTAATTTATGATCGTGTATTGCCGGCTTTAGACTTGTTTATCTCTTAAGGGGGAACTATCTAGTTGCATTCGCCATAAATCGCCACAACGCGGCGCCACTTGTACTATTTTCTATACATTAGCATAATATTATTAGGTGGACGAAAGTTTCACAACATTACAACGGGTACAACAAAGAGAAACATATGAGAAAGATATATTCACAAAATATGTAACGTAACCTTGATCGTATAATCCCACTGAAAAGGTAAACGACGGGATGACAATTATTTTTTAATTTAAATTTGGCGCGATATTTGAACATAGTGGAAGAGTGGCATTATTATAAAAGATTATGTTTATGGCGTCGGTATGAATTTTTATGTGTGAAAATTACAATATGCCGACATATTATACATGTGTGTATTTATGAACAAAAAACTAAAGATTTATATCAAAATAACAAGAACACATACAAATAACAACAATAACGATGACATGGTATGGTATATACATATATAATACATACATATGTATAGCGTGTCCAGAGAAATCTAGAAAATCAGAGAAAATGCGTAATGATGTTTAACAAAGGGATACGACAATTTTTGAGTGTTATAGCAGCATATTGGTAGAGCAACATCCACACAGAGTGTTCATTTGAAATCATCTCACCGTAAATCTTTGGAAATCTAGCATTACAAAAAATTTTCTGAAACATGTAAGAAATATGATGGAGAAAGACAACTTTTAATGCAAAAACTGGCTCAGCTACTTGAAAACAGTACCTCCTACAGCACCCTGGAGGTATACTTCACGTCTCTTGAAAATCTACGTTGTGGCGTTTAGTTTTTGAAATTAATTGATTCGACCAAACTCTATTTTAAATTCCCTTTCGCCGATTAAGATGTTTTATTTTTATTTTCAGTTATTTAACATTTTCTTTAATATTTTCTTGAAGAAAAAATTAATGTAATAAGTTTTCGAAATGTTGTTCGTTGTTCGTTAAACAATGATATAGCCATTGTTCGAAACTGCGACGTACGTTTTCAAAAACTTTTCTTTGAATTCCACGACAGGTTGCAGTAATCCTGTGACGAAGTTCTTCTAAATTTTCAAGTTGAGGTGACTTCAATAGACTTTAAGTAACCCCACAGCAAAAATATATTCAGGAATACATTGCCTATAGCCACTGCCGTACTGGAAGAACATAATAAGGAAGAGCTCGCCAGCGTGTTGCAAATGTAATTCATTCTCATGAAATAGAGATTACTTACCATCTCTATCCAGCTGATTTTCGAGAGAGCCAGTAATCAATGAATGAATAGTATTTTCCATATCCAGATATAGGTACTTCGCCATTTAGATTATCCCCAAGATGCCTGACCATACATTAATTTTTTCAGGGTATTGAATACGTCCTTCCACAAGCAAATGAGGGTTTGAGTTACTCCAATTTCTGAGTAATGTTTATTTACAAAACCATGCAAATAAAGCACATTCATCACTGAAACAATTTTTTCTGTTTCAAATGAAGACGCTGTATATCTCTTTATAAATGGTATTGCATGTGCAATGTATTTGCATGTATTCATTCATTTATATATAAATCTTTTGTGTATAAATAAATATACAATGCGTGGCCGTCTTGTAATTTTCTTTTATTGCAGCCCTCGTTTTCTCTATATAAATATTTCTAATCGCTTGTTTGTCATTTGTATCGTCCAGAAACGAAAGACAAAAGTACAATACATATTTGCTTTTGCATTGTTGGACACGATCTTAAAAAGTAATTAAAAGACTGGTCACTATATCTCCGAATATATTAAAACGGCATAGGCTTATCTCTGGGTATAGCACAGTGAGGTGGGAGTGAGATCAAAGCTATTCGTGGTGTTACATTTCTACTTTATATGTAGTAAAATTTAAAGTTGCCGCCATTCCATTAGGTATGTTGTAAATGTACAAATGCTGGAGCACCATTTCTTCAAAAACTGCTGAACTTGTTGAACAGCAACTATCTTTTTCACATTAAGTAATAGGAACGTAATCTTTAAATCTAATAATTTATGTTATTACACGTTATTTGACTAAACGCTTTGAGATGAACGTTTTTACTGGTTGTCTTGATGTGAAGACCCTAATATAAATGCCATTTATTCTTTCAATTTTAAATAAACGATCCCCAAAGTAACAAAATCGTATGGCGCGAAACACAACAAATGTTATAAACATCTAACTATCCTATAAAATACGTGTTCACACTCCTTATTATATGCCAAACACGTAACATGAATTTTATCTCGATTGAACCACTAATTTGCCTTTTTATTAGCTTTGAAAATTCAAATAATTTTAACCTCATATTCAACCTGATAGTTCCCCCTTAAGCTGTTTGACTGCTGCTGTAATTCGTGCTGTGTAATTTCCTATGTGTGTTCAATGGCCTTGTACATTATTTCGCGATTTATAATTTCGCGGTGTTAATTAGTGTAATTGTACTTTGTTCCCACCAACAAATGATAAATCGATCAGAATGCACTTCTCTAAGAAAAATTCCATTATACACATGAACTGTATATCGAAAAAGAAATAGTTCCGTTAATAATACAACAGCTATTAATGTAACTATTACAATAAGCGTGAATAACAATGTAACGTAACATTGATTTTAATAGTATTTTTGCTTATTTTTAGTTAAAAATAAAACAAATAAAAGACACTTTAGCAACCACATTATTATCTTAAATTATTTCTATGTATCCGCAAATATTAGAGTACTTTATACTAAATTGTTCTTAATTCTTGATAGCTCTATATAATACTTAATTGTACACAATATTATCACTTATCTGTAAAAACAAGTCTCCAAAGTCATAAACAAACTGTCATCGTTATTTGTCCGATAAAATACTTACGGATTGTAAGAGTGTAAGATGTAAGATGCTTCTTTTACTTTGAATTGCATGGTCGTTAGTTGTAGCTCTCAAGATGAGACCCTTGAAAACATTGATAAAAAAAGTGAAAATAACGAAAGCGCACAAATTTATCTACGCTAGACCTTTCAACGGACTACCATCCGAGGATGACTTACAAATAGTTGAAGAAGAATTGCCTGAATTAAAGGATGGAGGTTAGTGTAAATGTATACGGCAGATAAGATAAATTTACTTCTCGTGATCATTTTTGTTGTTATTTACACAAGATCATGCGGTGTTGTATACCGATGAATCTATTTAATTTGAATGAATCTATTTAATTTGAATTTAATTTTTTTAAAGAATTTTATTTATCTATACCGGAATATTTACAGCGAAGCTTAAGAAAAGTTGAGAAATAAGAAAGTATCTTCACATACAACTGCAGAATAAGTCATATTTTTCATAACTTACACGTAACATTAAAAACTTATGTTTTTCTTGATCCAAAGTCTAGTAAGTAAGGTATAATTTTAAATTGCTACACCTATGTCTATTTTCATATACCAATTTATAGAATACTGTTTGTATAGATTAGAAATAAAGCCAAAAAAGCATCAATGCTTAATATTAAGTTACGATTTATGAAATGTAAACGATAGGTACTGTGACACAGGCGGGTCTACTAGAGACACAAAATTTTAGTAACCTATCAAAAAAGAATTAATATCAATAAATTTACGTTATTTCTATCAAATGAATACTAACGTCTTTTTAAGTAAATGCAAATAACCAGACGTAGATATTTGTAAGTATTGAATAAATATGTTTTATATAAAAATATATTTAAATTTTTACATATAAGATTTCAAACAAAAATATTTGTTCTTTTATTTTCTCAGTAAACTGTTTCGGTCACGACCATTCATCTAGCCTTGACATGCGCACGATTTGTATGTACTCATTCCCAAAAAAACATAATGGGAAACTTTTAAAATATATACATACATACATGGTACCCTCCCAGTGCGTGGGTCTTCCACATTTCCTATATTACATGACTATAAAGTCAATGAGATAGACCAAAAGCTTAGGACTTTTACTCCGCAGAGTATTTATAATTATTTAATATATCGCGATTTTGCGGAAATTGTCATGAGACACTAACGTAGAAAATCTGATTTTCATTAACATTCTGCCAATGTCGACATTCGCTTCTTCAAAGTTGTAGAAATTATAATAAAAAGCATTTTGTTAGGAAAATCCTTCATTCTTCATTGTTCCTTCGTGTAGATGTAATTTTAGAAGGTTGACTACAAATTCCTTTTTCGTAGATGTTCCTTATTCTCTTGAACGATATGGCTCACACTACTTCTTCAACTTATCCAACGTTTTGGCAATTTTGACAACAGCTAAGTGTCAATAAATATTAAATTTTCTACATTTAGTATCTCCTTACAATTTCCGCAAAACTACGATACATTAAACAATTGTAAAAGAAAGAAAGGGATAGAAAATCTCAACTGTTTTTAGTTATACAGAGCACTCAGTTTCTTTGCAACAACAACCACTGTATATTATGTATGGTTTAATATGATTCCTTAGTTTATTTCAAATTAATATTGTGTGATACAATATTTGAAGCTATCGACTCGTTTCGTTTGATTATCTAAAGCTTCGTATAATACGTTGATATCTAATAATAGTAAGATAATCTAACATAATTTGCAACTAGTTTACTAGTTTAAATCTGGTCGTACGAATCAAGTTGAAAGACTAAAGGAAGAGTGGTCGTTAAACTTGAAATGGTGTTCTTCCAGTTAGAAATCAAATGCAAAGTTTATGACTGAGTTTAGATAATAGTTTTAGATATAAAAAGGTACATATATGCTCCATATATACTCATCACCACCATTTATGCACCATTTGTACCACCTGCCACTTGCGCTTACGGAAATTTCCTATTGTGTCTCGCACTATAATTTCTGCCTATAACATTTTTTTCTTGTGAAATCTTCTAGTTTTGAAGTTCATTTTCTATTTAAAATAGCAAAATCTTAGTTAGAGGAGTCTCTTATTCTATAAATAATTTTCAAGATATTGGTGGCGTATCAGATGCTACTAAGTAGCCAGAACAACTTTTCACTGAACTGTATAATCTACTTCATAGTAAAAAAAGATTTGCCGCACTGAGAAAACTGTGACAGCAAAACATTTTATTTAGAAATTTATACTTATGAATAGTATAAATTGTATCAAAATTACGAACACTGTGTTTAATGGCCAACAACAATTTCGTTGCTAAAATCTTAAAACAAAATGTTTTAAGATTAAAACAAAAGGTTTGCTACATTTGATGAAATTTTTAAATAAAAATTATTTACAACATCTAGCAAAACTAGTTCATTGGTTTTTAAAAGTATTTATATTGGTTTTTAAATAAAGGTAGTTTCAATTTATGCACGTTGAAACACTAATGAAATGAGAGAGAGAAGGTTTAAGGCGCTCGTACGTAAAAAGAATGAGATGTAGTATGACGCGGTCTTTGTATTTGTGAAAAGGTTTTGTAAATCTGTTAGTACAAATTATTGCTAATTGTAGTACAAGCAATTTACTTAAAGTTACTATAAAATATAGTAAATTGAAGTATAATAGGTACTTAATTTCCAGGAATAAATTTATTGTTAAATTTAGTATGCTATGTTGCTGTCCTATAAATAGCAATAAATTATACTAAAATGCAGTATATTTATACTTATAAATACTATAAATTTTTCTCCGTGCGAACACATGCAGTTGCCCAACCAGAAACGACTGTATGAAAATTAAATTCTGGCACACCGAGATGTGTTCCTTGTTCTCATCAGTGTATGATACAAGCGCTTGAACTGACAAACAATTATTTGCCAAGCTCAAGCTCGTCTATCAGGCACCGATGGGAACAAATAAACACGTTCCGATAGTGTTATTAATAATAGTATCGTTTCTGACGTTTATTGGGTTAGTAATATATAAACACCATTAGCTTCACGTAATACAAACTGTTAACGCTGTTCCTCTTAAGAAATTGCGAAATTGAGTATAACGGCTAGAAAAATTTTAAGGCACAATACATATAGGCCATACAACCAAAAATTTATTTTTTAGATTCAAATGCAAGTGAAAGATAACCCATCGCTCATTTAATATGTTCTTTTTGGCGACAAATTTAGATTTTCATCAAATGAAACTATTGCCAAAATTATTGCTGGTTGGATGTTAAAAACACAAATACCTCAAAACTGCGTTGTAAAAGAGATGTAGGAACGATCCATATTGAAACAGACGAAAGATATGTACATTGAAATTGTATTTTCGTGTGTATTAGTGAAATAAAAGAAGAAACTATATCAGGTCAAACAGTTTGATGATTTCACTTCAATATTATTTTTGACAATTACCTATAAGTTTCGTTGTTTCAACATAATGTTTGTTTAGTTTAAGCAGTAAGAATATTATTCGAAATTATTTTTTTATGTAATATTTGATTGATAACAGAATCAACGTAATAATTTGTATTTGCCATTTAGTGCTTTTTTCATCGTATAATTAACATAGTGTGGCTATATTTTTCAATTTGACAATATAATCACTTTTTCCAAACATTATTTTAAGCAACAAATTGCCCAGCATAATCTCTGAACTTATGCAAAGAGCACTAAAGATGGTAGAAGGGTGGTGCAGAAAGGAGAACCTTGGAGTAAACCCTGCAAAAACTGCACTTGTGCCTTTTACCAGAAAAAGGAGACTGGATGGCCTACGAGCACCGTCTCTTTATAACGTAGTTATACAGTTCAGTCAGGAGGCTAAGTTCCTGGGAGTGACCCTGGACTCTAAGCTGAACTGGAACTCACATTTGAAGAAAATGACAGACAAATGTAAGAGGGTGTTACTAACAACCCGTAGAGCAGTTGGAAAGACATGGGGACTCAAACCGCATATGACCTACTGGTTGTATACTACGGTAATAAGACCCATGATAACCTATGGCTGCCTGGTCTGGTGGCCAAAGGTTGCGCGGGGGCGTGCGAGGGCTGATCTGTCAAAGGTTCAGCGTCTGGCGTGCCTTTGTGTAACTGGAGCCATCAGGAGTACCCCAACAGCTGCAATGGAGACCATGTTAAACATACCTCCCCTCGATATATTTATCATGGGAGAGGCAAGAATGGGAGCATACAGACTGAAACATACTAACAACTGGAAAACCCACCATGTGTCGGGGCACACTAGTATAGATACAGTAGTCAAAAACCCAATCTTCGATATGGGCAGTGACATAACAATCACGAAAATTTCCTACGACAAACCCTTCAAAGTCTTTTTGAATTGGGACCAGTGGAGAAATGGTGAAGGGAGAAAACTGAGAACCCAGAACTGGTTTACAGATGGGTCAAAAGCAGGGACTAAATCTGGCGTTGGTGTTTATGAGGAAAACGAGGGTTACAAACTTTGTGAACCACTTGGAAGATACACCACGGTATTTCAAGCAGAAATATATGCTATACAAACCTGCGCGTTGGAGAGTCTGCGTCGCCAACCGCGAGGAGAAACGATCTGCATTCTCTCCGACAGTCAGGCGGCCTTAAAGGCACTAGCATCAAATCATGTAGCCTCCAAACTAGTATGGGAATATCTGCAAAACCTAACTGTTCTGGCGAAACACAACAAGGTCAACTTAGTGTGGGTGCCAGGGCACCGGGGTATAGCAGGCAACGAAACTGCAGACCAGCTAGCGAGGGAAGGCTCCCAAATGACATTTACTGGACCGGAACCAGGTCTAGGTATTACAAAAGGTGCGGTACGTGGTGCAATCAATGAGTGGATTGTGAAACAACACCAATCAAATTGGAACCATGTACCTGGACAAAGACACAGCAAGCGGATGATGGAAAGACCATCAAAACGACTAACTGCTGACCTACTTGCACTAAACAGGACTCAGCTTAGGGCAGTAACGTATCTACTAACAGGACACGGCTGTCTAAGAGGTCATCTACATAAGATGGGGATTTACAGAGATGAACCCCTATGTAGACTCTGCAATGAAGAGGAAGAAACAGCCTCCCACATTCTCTTCGAATGCGCAGCACTAAGCCAACGAAGGTTTGCTATGCAAAGCGCAGTGGAAACATCGTTGGAGAAAGATTTACCATACAGGCTCCTAAACATTATCAAGGGAACTAACCTGTTCGAGTAAAACAAAATCAAGGTAGGAATAATACAATAGGCCATACAGGCCGCAGTGTTAGGGATGTTAAAAGACCATCCTACCTTGATCAAAATCAATCAATCAATCAATCAACAAATTGCCCATATGTATAGGTGCTATGTATTAAGAATTGTTTCTGTAGGTACCTATTACTGATAATACGAGCAGTTATAGTTAATCAAACCATGACTTAATTGTGGTTTGACGATTGAATTTCTGGGAAATAGCGCTGTCTTCACCTGTATAAAGTCTAAGGTAATTTTTTTCTATAGATATAAGAACTTGCAGAATTGACGTTATTTCGTTTAATGTTAGAGCAGCACCTTTTTCATAGTTATCATTCCTATTCTCTAGATCTTTAAAGTGATACTTTTCCTGGAAACTTTCTGATAATTTAATTCAACGTACAAATAAGTTTCTGAAATCTCATTTTTCTTTTCTAAGTGTGTTGTAAACCAATTCACCATGATTGGTATGTCCACAATTTTCCATGCTTTTCGTATCATATTGTGTTATAAAATAATATACTTTTATAGAATTTTTGGCGCAAGCAGTTTACCTAAGCGTTGACCCTTATATGAGAGCTTATTCCTACAAACTACCCTTAGGTTCTACAATGATGGGGTCACAAGTAGCTAAGTATGTCAAATTCAATTGCAACTGTACAAATATCCTAAGTTGTTTTAATTTCTAGAATAGTAGATTCCAAGAACGACAATTATCCAATAGGCAGACATGTGGTCGGTGAATTTGGTTGGCGCACCTTAACAATAGGAACAGCAAAACCAGCTGGTTTACTAAAAAGGGCTCCGTATTTAGTACCAGATGGCGAAGCCATTCCATTATCTCTATTTTTAGGAATACTCGGATTACCAGGGTAAGTACTTTAGTATCTCACTATATTATTAGCTTTCATATGGACACGATAATTTCCCAGGAATAGCGCGTATTTTGGATTTTTAGAAATATGCAAGCCGCAGCATGGAAATACAGTTGCGATTAGCGGAGCAGGTGGAGCGGTTGGCAGCCATGTTGGACAAATCGCTAAAATCAAATCGTGTAACGTAATCGGTATATCTGGTTCGGACGAGAAAAATATATGGTTAAGAAGTGTAGGATTCGATCATGTTATCAATTATAAAACCGAAAATGTAGCAACAGCTTTAAAACGTTGTGCGCCAAATGGAGTTGATTGTTATTTCGATAATGTAAGTAATAGAAAATTTGTGGTGTAATACCTCATCTCCATCTTTCCCCCGTAGGTTGGAGGAGAACTTAGTAGCGATGTAATGCAAAGAATGAACAGGAATGGAAGGATAGCTGTATGCGGATCTATTGTTTCATATAATGTTACCCATGGAGAATTACCTAAAGGTGATGTTTTGTTGGATTTAGTTAAATCGGAAAATCAAATTGTTTAACATATATTTTGCAGAGAAACAATTTCAAAAAATTTATAATTTGTAAATCTTTATCGAATTGCGCGCGGCACAGGTGTGGGCGAACATCTTCCACAATTTGAACAGAATCCACAAGCGACATCAAACCATTTCGTAATTTTTAATTTCCCTTCGCTAGTCCATAGTAGGTCTTGCAAATAGTTTCGAAATCACTTTTTATCTGACTATCTTAAGACATTTTCTGGCTTTTCTTACGAAGTTTTTTATCATTCAATTCTGTTTTAATTTTTCTTTCAACGTGCTCACTAGCAGATGATATAACGGTTCTTGCCGATATTCGACGTGAAATACAGAGCTTTCATTTAGAATGGAAACCCACGTGATCTCTGACGTAAGATGGCGTAAATAATATGTTGGTAAAACAAATACTAATCCCTAAGCTGTCTAACCGGTAACTGGTCTAACCTGAAAGTTGCAAAATCGATCTTTGATAGAAATAGATTACACAATTTAGAAAAACTTCAAGCAGTTATACGAGAAGAAATATATAATATTGTCATAGAAGAACCGCAAAATGTATTTGAAAATTTACAACGCAGAGTGTTTAGCTAACAATGGAAACCATTTTCAACATTTATTATAATTATTTTTCCGTTACTTAGTTGTGATTATTTACAATAAAAACCTAACCTGTAAAATTTTAATTGTCAATATATGCCAATAAAAATTTCTGTAGGAATTTTATTTTTAAAAATATGTATTACCATACTGTCAAATGGGTTGCATATCTAAAAGAAGTCACATGAGTTTCGCTATTAAATGAAAGCACTGTATATCATCTTTGTGCCAGAAGGAGACATACGCTTGTTAGTTTAGTAAAGTGAGTGGTCAATTATAGAGAATAATAGAAACACCTAGATCAAATGTCAATTGTTCGCTATATCGTTTGCCACAGATTGCAGAACAGTGTTTTACACTTTTAGGTGACGTTCACACTACTATTTTTTGGTGGACGTCAAGTAACTGTCGCACTTTACACAATTAATGCGATCGCCTTGGTATTCTAAATCCGGCATACTAGCTATTACGTTTTCTAGTTTCTTCGAAATACGTCGTTTCCGAAACGTACATACCTGAAGAGAGACATTTTTTTGTGGGTACTGACAAGCACTCACAAAGACCGGCGGAATAATACTGAACATAGACAAGATACTTAAATAGACAGGCAACTCTCAATACCTAAAAATAACACAATTTCGGTGGAGCCACCTTATGGACAGATCAAACACTCCTATTGTGGTTTGTAACTAAACTTAAGAAGGGAAAGAAAATGGGATATTTATATTTATTTATTACTGTTGATAAAAAAATCATTTAATTTAGGAAAAATGTAGAAACAAAAATTTTTCCACATTTCTTTGAATAAATTGATGTTTTTATTAATATTATTAAGGTACATGTGTGTGATAGCAAATTAGTATTATTAGTATTCTGGTATTATTAAAGTTCAAATACTTTGTGGGAGTATCCCAATTATATAAATTGATAATGTGTTGCCAGGACGCTCGTCGTTCTATACCTTTATAGGAATACACACAAGTCCTTCGTCAGCAGAGTATTCCTTATACACGCACATAATAAGGTGCGGATAATCAAAGAGTGGTACTATTTCCTTGCTATCTACTTCAAAATCAAAAATTGTATATGGCTTGTTACTTCTAGAGTATTGCAACTTAGTTTCATATACATATTAGGTGCTTGATTGCCGCTCTATTAGATGCCCCTTGGTCACATACTGTAGCAACAGGTTTTAGGCCACAAGAAAAAATATCACGAATAACTTTTTTAATTTGACAGACTATATTTGCCGTATCCGTGCTACCTTCGCAGAACATGAAAGCGATAGGCTGCTTGCACTTTTTATATATGCCTTGCGCCATAAATACCAAAGCATGGTCTGCTAGGCGGCATGTTGATTCCTCGCCGTAAGTGACAAATCCGAATATCTTTCGCAAAACTCGATATCATCTGGGGCTTGCTTTGTATAGTGACAACGCCAATACCTTATCATTGATTGTAAATCGTCTTCCTCTAGAAAATTTTCTACAACTTCTTATTTGCCTTTCTATAAATTCAATTGGACTCAAACGGACTGGAAACGATTGGATCAACTGCATTTTCGATCTTTTTAAAAGTTTTGGCAGTAGCCAAACTGAACGCGAACTGAAAAATAAATATATACAACAAAAATAAAAAATAATTCTACCGCAAAAAAGATCAGAACAATATATAAACATCTACTCAACGAAACGAAACACAATAAACACGTTCAAATAACTGATGTTGACGGATATGACCTTGTGTCAAATAGCCACATCACGTCACACGCTGTAATGCGCAAGTGCCATCTGTGCAGCTCTTTTATTAACTTTTGATAAAAAATCCGCCGATCTGTCCATAAGATGGCACCACATATTTTTGATCAAAATTTTTATAAGGAGTCCCCATGGTGTTATACTGAACAAGTGTGCTTTGATAAGAACGCTACAGGTTTGCTCTACGCACTACACTGTAACTGTAAAGTAGACTACAATTATGACATAAGATATGCCGTGTCATACGTCAGTCTGTGAGTTGACATATATCAAGTCTAATGTTTGATAAACTAGTGTTAATAAATAATACAGTGATATAAGTGTAGAGTGTTATTTAACACAGAACATACGCGAATAACGTTATATGGTGTCAGAAGATGACTGATGAAGGTGTCAATGGAATGCGACCACCAAAAAATTTTGTATTAAATATCAATGACATGTCAAATAGTTGGAAGCAATGGAGTCAACAATTTGAATGGTATGCTACAGCAACTCAATTAAGCAAAAAACCGCCTGAGGTGCAAGCAGCAACTCTTATGTCTACGATAGGCCCAGATGTCATTCACATTTATAATAATTTTAATCTCACCGCAGCTGAAGCAAAAGATATTAATGTGATTAAAGAAAAGTTTAAAGACTATTTTAATCCAAAAGCAAATGTATCTTTTGAGAGATATAATTTTTTCAAATACGTACAGCAAGAAGGGGAAATGTTTGATGAGTTTTTAACAACAATAAAAACCCAAGCAAAAACCTGTGAGTTCGGTACTCTTCACGATAGCTTAATCAAAGATAAAATTATATTTGGAATAAGAAAAACAGGTGTAAGAGAAAAATTATTAACTGAAGTAGACTTGACATTGGAAAAAGCTATTCAAATTTGCAGAACAAGCGAACAGGCATCAAAACAACTTAAAGATATACAAAAAGAAGAAAATAGACAAGTAGACAGCATAAAAACAAAAAGAGATGACAAAATCAAACAAAAATCAGAGCAGTTTGATTGTAAAAGATGTGGTAAAACACATGGTAGAAAAGAATGCACTGCATTCAAAAATAAATGCCAAGTTTGCCAAAGAACAGGTCATTTAAGCACAATGTGCTGGTCGAAAAAGAAAAAGAATAAAGGATCAAATGTACATTCGCTAGATGAAGAAGAACAAGATGAAAGAGTTTTGTTTATACACTCAATAGAGACGAAGAAGAAACATGAATCCTGGACAGAAGAAATAAAGGTAGGTGACATAGGATTTGAAGCAAAACTAGACACAGGTGCAGAATGCAATGTAATGCCGAAACAGTGCAAAAACTTAATTTGAAAATTAATCCGTCTGTGACCAAGAGACTAGTGACTTATAGCGAAGACAAAATGAAAGTAATTGGTGAAACTACTCCAGTATGTGAAGTTAAAAATAAACACTATAAATTGACTTTCAAAGTGGTTGATGCTAATGTGAGCCCGATACTAGGAAAACAATCTTGTGAAACACTAGGTTTATTACAGAGAGTTAGTGAATTATCCCTAGAAGACAACAATGAATTGTTCAAAGGAGTAGGTTGCTTAAAGAATTTTGTATATGACATAAATCTCATAGAAAATCCAAAATTTGACATTAAGCCACCAAGAAGAATCCCATATGCAATAAGAGATGCAGTAAAGAAAGAACTTGATTCTATGGTAGAACTAGGAGTAATAAAAACTATAAAAGATCCAACACCAGTAGTAAGTCCGATAGTAATAGTCAGAAAACACAACAAAATCAGAATTTGTATTGACCCTAGTGATGTTAACAAGAATATACTAAGGCGACATCATCCACTAAAAACAATTGAAGAAATATCGGCAAAAATAGGAAATTCGAAGTATTTTACAGTGTTAGACTGTAAGAAAGGTTTTTGGCAAGTTAAAGTAAGCGAGAGGACACAAAAATATTTAACATTTTCAACACCATGGGGACGGTACTGTTGCACAAGGTTACCTTTTGGCTTGTCATCAGCACCAGAAGTTTTTCAGCAAATAATGAATATGTTGTTAAATAATATCCCAAATACAGAGTGTTCAATGGATGATATCCTCATACATGCAGAAACGCAACAAGAACTGAAAAAAATCACAGTTAAAGTGTTAAACATTTTACGAAACGCAGGCCTAAAATTAAACAAAGAGAAATGTGTATTCAACAAAAATAAAGTTAAATTTTTAGGACATATACTCTCAAACAAGGGTGTAGAATGCGATCCAGAAAAAATAACTGCCATAAAAAATCTTAAGAAACCAGAAAACAAGGTACAACTACAACGACTGTTAGGTATGGTAACGTACTTAAACAAATTTATACCAAACATGTCAGAATTGACTTAAGATTTAAGGATATTGTTGCAGAAAAATGTAGAGTGGACATGGCAAAATGAACAAGAAAAATGTTTTGAAAATATAAAGCAAACATTATCACATCCACCTGTACTTAAATACTTTGATGTCAACAAGGAAGTTACATTATCAGTAGATGCAAGCTCAAAATCAATGGGTGCAGTATTAATGCAAAGTGCGCAAAGTGGCGTATGCAACGAAAGCATTAACACCCTGTCAACAAAATTACCCGCAAATAGAAAAAGAAGCACTAGCAATAAAATTCGCATGCAAAAAATTCCACGAATATGTCTATGGCAAAAATCTATATATTGAAACGGACCACAAACCTTTGGAAATAATTTTCAAGAAACCTATACAAAGTGCTCCGCCAAGACTTCAGAGGATTATGTACGACGTAATGCAATACTCACCAATTTTTAATTACAAAGAAGGGACAGATATACCGATAGCTGATGCTTTAAGCAGAGATTGTATAGATACAGAAAAAGGAGAAACAGAAGAAGAATTGGAAGTTCAGATAGTACTTAGTATGACAAAAACAGCTATAGAAAAATTCACGACTGAGACCAAGAATGATGAAGAATTACAGAGTGTAATACGATATATTCAAGATGGTTGGCCAGAAGAAAAAGAAGATGTTGAAGAAAAAGCAAGAAGATATTTCAATTTTAGAGATGAATCTAACCCAAGTGTACCAGTTTCCCCTAGGAAAATTCCTGAGGCAGTTCAACCAATAGTTACTAGGTCAGGAAGACAGGTGAAACCCATCAACAGACTTGACTTGTAAAATATTCTAAATTATCGTTTGGGTCTCATTTTTCAAAAAAGGGAAGATGTAAAGTAAACTACAATTATGACATAAGATATGCCGTGTCATACGTCAGTCTGTGAGTTGACATCATAGACAAAAGAGACTATAGATCGGCAACTCTCGTTAAATTTTTCGGAACAAATCAGCGCCAGTGCAGGTGTAGTTTAGAACTAACATTCAAACGCGGGCTTTTTAAAAATGTTAAACGAAGATAGGATTCTACAGGTATTTGTAGCGCCTGTAAAATTATCTGTAAATTTGTAAGCATATTATCATATATGGCTACAGATTTACAGAGAACTTTACATTACGCTACAAACATGCAAAGTGTTCAATTAATATTTTCAGTACGCATAAGCTTCATAATGAACTGTCAACTAGATTGACAAGCCGATGATTGCTTTTATCTACCAAAAATTGAATAATAATGGCAATTCACCGTATTGTCGATACAATTCTTCCAAATAAATTCAAACTCGTGTAGCGAAGGAAGAGTCCAATAGTTTGCATATCTGTTTACTACGCCATTGTTCTCACATATCATTGAACATATTGAACTTTAATTTATAACATACTAGCAATGTTGTTGGTACACTTCTTGGCTGTTCTGCCTGCTTTGCGCAAGGAGTCAATCATTGAAAAACTGCTGAAGGGGATATCACAGAATCTGTAGTTCCAATTCACTTTGGTTACATCCATGTTGTAGACTTTCAGTCCCTACCTACTCTCTTAAACCAACAGTTATAAAGCTTTAACAGCAAACTTAATTCTTCACCAAAACAAGTTTTTTCTATAAGATGTAATAACGCTGTCATTTCGTATTTTATGTTTTATCAGCGCGTTTTGACATGCAAACGTCAAAACTGTTTGTCAATACATTCTATGAGAACAAATGTGAAATTAGCTTCACAGCTGGTGGCGCTAAAGCAGGTGTAGTTTGGAACTATTAAAAATTTTGACCTTGGGTATATTAGTGGACCCCCCGTGGTTGACATATATCAAGTCTAATGTTTGATAAACTAGTGTTAATAAATAATACAGTGATATAAGTGTAGAGTGTTATTTAACACAGAACATACGCGAATAACGTTATAGTAACTTGACCCACTTTGCCGAGTCTAATGATAACTGCGTCTTCATGAAATCACGTGCGGCATGGCAATTATCTGGAGTTTTAAAAGCAGCAGTTACAAGGTGTTCAAACTGAGTCTTTAGATAAGAAAACGATTGGACAAAAATGTCAAAGTCAAAAACATCCAGAAACAGTTCATGTGATTTCTTGTGAATTGGATCTAAAATTATTTGAATAATCTTCTGTTGATTAGAAGAAACTGTTTGTTTGAAAGTACCAGGTTAATGGCATGTCTATGAATCAATGAAGCGATAATATGTACACTATCCTTACCTTTATTTTGCAAGTGTATGTCTATAAACCGGTTTGTAAACACCTAAAATGCAAATTTTCTAGTCTATAGTGTTGCTACTACATTTAAACAAGTAAATATGGATTTGTAAAAACACAGACCAAACATTTCTCCGTACTTTTGTATATGTATTCGTTATACGGAAGTATGAGTTATATTGTTTGTCTGGATAACAAATTTTATACTTCTGTTGGAATTCTTTGATTTCAATGGATAAAGATTTCTGTTGACGAGATACTTACTATGTAAGGGTGCAGTTATTTTTATGCATTTATTTTTTAGCTACAATAATGCAGCCCGTCATAATCATGAAAGAATTAGAAATGAAAGGATTTTTGGTTAGCACGTGGAAACACCGATGGATGGAAGGTATTAACCAGAATTTAAAATGGCTACAAGAAGGAAAGCTGCTTTATCGAGAAACTATCACAGAAGGGTTTGAAAATATGCCGCACGCATTGATCGGAGTTTTAAATGGCAAAAATACAGGAAAAGCAATTATTAAAGTTTAATTAAGAACTTATAAATATACATATATATAATACATACATATGTATTACATACATATGTATATGCCATTTTAAAAATTTTATATACATTATTTTATATATTTTTAGGAATAAAATAAACAAAATGCTATTTTTACAGTATCTTAAATTTTGTTTTACATATGTATGCAATGCAAAGAAAATAAATGAATTTACACAGAATATCTAAAACATGTTTTTATTTTCATGCAACACTCAAGTTTCATATTTTCTACTAATTCTTACTGTATTATACTGGGTGTTTAGAAATCGAAATCCAAGTCAAACACATTCAAACAATTAAAACACGTGATAAATTGTGAACTACAAAGAGTGATAAATAAGGTTAAGTTGCAACTTTTTATACGATGGCAACTAACGTGGATGATTTCGAAGAATTTCACCATAAGCTACGAAACAACGATGAGGATAGAAGCGAGCGTGAAGAACCATCTCCGACCTCAAACAACTTAGATATATTAATACAGCACCTTACTAAAAGAGATGCGTTATTGGAAAGATTAGTTGACAAATTGACTGTAGGCACGACTCCAATGTCGACAACGTCAAACAGTACAAGTGTAATACCTAACTTATTTCAAAAAATACCAGACTTCGATGGTGAACCAAACAAAGCACAAACATGGTTGAATGACCTTGAAGGTGTACAGATATTGCATTCATTGCCAGACGACTATATTTTTAAGACAGCTCCCACAAGGCTTGTCGGAGGAGCAAAGTATTTGTATGAGATGAAGAGAAGGGAAATAAGTACATGGGATGATTTTGTGCAGAAATTTACAGAGACATTCATAATAGCCGAAGACACCACATCCAAATGGAAGAAGATGGTAGATAGAGTACAAAAAAGAGATGAAAGGTTGGCTTCCTATTTTCATGCAAAGGTGAAACTTTGTGCAGATCTAAAATTAAATGTCAATGAATCGAAGAAACAAGTATTGGTAGGTTTATGGTCAAAACAAGCATGCGATGCTATGTTTGCTCGAAATCACTACACAACGGATCAGTTATTCCACGATTTACTTGATTATGAACAGATGGAGAAGGAAAGAACAAGCAGAGTAATGTATAAAAATCATCCTAAACCCATGACACAAGAAAATAAGGAAAAGGAATATGAAAACAAAAGGGATAATACTGTACCAACAGATAAGAATAAAGAAACAATCAATCAGTACAGTACATTCGATCGATAAAATAGGGATACCTTTCCATACCCTTCATCTGGATCACCTGGGTCCATTTGTACCCAGTACAAAAGGGAATACTTACCTTTTACTTATAGTAGATGGGTTTACGAAGTTTACCATGCTGAAACCGGTCAGGAACACGACATCGATAGTAACTGCTAAGGTCCTAAGTTGTGTCGCGAGAAACGAATTGACCATGTACTAAACGCTACTTCCACGGCAAGAGCAAATGGACGAGTAGAACGTATAAATCGGTACGTCACACCTTCTTTAGCTTCTTTATGTAAAGATGATGAACACAGAGATTGGGATAAGCATGTTAGTAGAATTCAATGGGGAATTAATAATACAATTCACGGAGCTACAAGGATGACACCTTTCGGGCTCTTATTTAACTATAAAGCCCAAAATATTGATGGTGATATCATACAAAAAGAGATATTAACAGATCAAATACAAGGAGATGTAAATGAAAGAAGACAAAAGGCGATAATGAGAATTAGAGATGACCAAGCCAAACAAAGAAAACGCTACAACAAGAAAAGAGCTGAAGCCCAAGACTATCAACCAGGCGATTTGGTTTTGGTAAGAAGAGAAGCACCATCTACAGGAGAATCGCAAGAAAAATACAAAGGACCTTACGTGATCGTGGAGAAACTGCCGCATGATAGATATCGAATAGAAGACATGCCTGAAACCCAGAGAAATCAGAAGTTTTATCGAGGAGTGGTAGCAGTCGATGCCTTGAAACCGTTTTTAGTCCACAATGTAGACGAATCTGATGAAACTAGTGATAAAGATTATGAAGACAGTGAAAATGAACAGATGACAATGCAAGCCGAGGAAGACCTGAGTGATGGAAATCAAACCGTAGAACCAGAACCACCCGTGGGGCCCATTAAACCTAAGAGAGAAAGAAAAATACCAGAAAAATACAATGAGTTCTTGTTGTAATTTTCGAGGACGAAAATATTGTAAGGATAGCCGAATGTTACAACACGTAGACAACCATACGTACAATCACAGCACATACATATTTATACAATGCACATGCGCACATTTACACAGAGTACAGATTGTTTTATGTATATAACCGTTAATTAATAAATGTAGATATAGTTGTCAAGGTGTGTATTATTTGGGAGAACTAACTTTTACGAGAACTAGAACATTAGTTGTGAACAATAAGGTGAACTTAACATGTGTATATTTTAAATTCTAAGTCTAAAATGTGTAACCCGTAAGGGGAATAATAAGCAGTGGTTTTTGGCTAATCACTTTAAACTATTATTGAAAGACTTGTCAGTACAAAGAAGAAGAGGAAATGGGTGGTTGCCTGATGGTTGTGCGCCGAACCATAACCATGAAGTAAAAAGATAAGATTACATCGAAATGTATATGTTACCGGTAATCTGTATAATCCGGTATTCTATACAATACCTAGGCAATGTATGGAATACCTAAAACGTTTAAGTAATATATGAAATATTATTTTGCCTAGGTATTCTATACAATACCGAATACATCGCCGGTAATGTGTGCAAAAGTCGAGAGCCAGGAAAGGGGTGACGTGGGAGCAAGCAGCAGTAACCAGTGCGGCGAGTTCTACCGTTTTCGCGGTAGACCTGGTGCGAATGATGAACACACAAGAATTCTAAGTTCCGAGATTCTTGATGAGTCTACGAATGTTGAAGATCTTCCTTCTGAGGTAAATAGTCAACCGTTAGACGATTCGAATTTAGTAGCAGAACCTGAGCAATCATTGAGTGCTCTTGTGTTGTGTTTGCACCAAGGAGACAACGGGTGTTCAGTTTCAAAAGGAATTTAATAGAGCAAGCTCAGAAAATGCTCAAAACTTCTAGAAAAAAAATCCCGCTATGCCATTGTATACCACTGTAAGAATTCCTGTTCCCGAAGTCGACAGAGGCCGCGGTTATACTCGCAATATACTAGTGGTAGTCGTACAAAAAACAGATGACGAACTTTATCAACTCGGAACCAAACAAGGTGATCTAAAAACAATGTCTTCAAGGCAGCAGTTCACAGTTTGTCAAACCATTACTTAAAAAAGATGTCCTAATCAACAAACCACACTTCGTATAGTTGCAAATCTGCAATCTACAGGGACAGGTCAGGGATTTGAAAAATGTACTTGCAAAAAATACTGCATAGATAGCATTGATAAAGACCAAAATCTATTTACTTTACACATTGCCGGTGAACCAGCAGGTACTCTATACCATCCCTAGGAATTGTATACATTACCTAGGCATAGTATGTAACAGACAATAATATTCATAATATTCCACACATTGCCTGGAAGTCTTAGGTATTCTATAGATTGTCTAGGTATTGCGTAGAATGCCTGAATTATACAGATTGCCGGAAACATATACACTACTGGCCATTAAAGTTAGGACAACTAGTAAATTAGTGAAAATATAATAAAAACCATAGTAATTAAAACGAAACTAAAGATATATACAAATAAGAAAAAGAAATATAAAAAATAAAACAAAACATTGATATTACAAAACTATACTATATCTCTTGTTCGTCGAAATAGCCTACTTTAGCGCGTAATACTTCCTGGACCACTCGCGGCATGTGTTCTGTCAATTTGGTTAAAGATTCACCGGGAATGTTGTACCACTCAATTTGAAGAGGCTCCCACAGATATGGTTCAAATCCAGATTCTGTGGTGTGTGGCATGATTTACAAAACCTTTGTTTCTTACCACAGCGTTTTCTTTCAGTATTTGTCTATAATTTTCTTCAATTTTTCCAAGATCTTGTCTTCCAATTTCTATATTTTTTGGCCCACTTTAGACGTTTTTGCCAATTTCCACGACGTAACAGTGTTTTTTTACCGCAACGCAATCTTAAAGACTGGCTTGTCTTAAACGACGTCTGGTAGTCGTTAGCAAAATCTTCCGCAGGTGTCGCCACTTTTGATCAATCAAGTCGATTACGGTCTTCCAAAGTACCGGTGGTTTGGTGCGAATAGTTTAGAGTACAATTATATTGATTTGCTCACTAGTACTTCTTCCCCAATTACACGTACAGAATATCCTTCTTCATATCATGTCAGAATCGCTGATCACTTTGCGAGAGATATCGGCTTTCCTTCCGGCATTTTTTAAATAATATGTTTACAAACACACTAGCGGAACGTCTGTTGGTTGATTAACAAATTTATTCACAGCAACCATGGCAAGAATTTCTTTCTAATATAATAGCAAAGACACAGGTAAAATTTTACAGCCCGGCTAGACTTGTTCCCTTAATTGTAAACCTGCTAATCTATCATTCATTTTCTTTTAATGATTTTATTCGATGCTACTGACATAAATTGAAATTTGTTTCTATTTCATTTATTATAATGAGGAACTTTATCTTAAATACTTTTAAAATAATACTAACAGTATTCGATAGTGAAAACACTCAAATTTGTTAGATTTTACTAACTGTCCTAACTCTAATGGTCGGTAGTGTAGATGCAAAAGATAGATCTATAGTATTGACAACGTGGCAGTAGAATCTATTTGAGAAATTAATCTTAAACCTTAAATAAATCCTTCTAGATGCAAACTTTTACTTGATTCACTTAATTCATCTTATGCATTTTGCTTTGTTGGCGCAAGAGTTTGTGGATGGGAACAGCAACTGTATATGTATAATATTACATACACTCAAATATACACACTTTTACATTTAATTATTTTTAGAGATTTCAAACTATTCCATTTTCAAACTTTGTTTTCGAGCCAGATTTGCAACTATGATACTGATTAATAAAGATCTAAGAAGATTAATATGAAAATCTACTATATTCAGAACCAGTCTTATCTATTAACATATTTATAATCTGATTTCAAGGTCAGTGTTACACTATACACTACACAAAAATATCCACATTTAGAGTTATCTACATAAGTAGATATACTCTTAAAAATATGCATGTCATATCGTCATTATTTATTCGCTAATCGATAACAAACACATTATTACTCTTATGTGTATCTAGATGAATTAGTTAATTACAGCCGAGATTCAGTAAGCTTACAATGAAAGCCAAGCGGTTTGTTTTGGAGAAATATTTCGAAGGTATGCCTAAAGAAAGCGACCTTAAATTAGTAGAAGAGGAATTACCGGAGATAACAGATGGAGGTAGGTTTCAATCCAAATAATTCTATTAGATAAATAAGATTATGAAACTTTATAGTGTATTGCAAACGTAATTGTTTAATGAAAGGTGTTAACACGCACATGAATGTTGTTTACAAAATTCCTTCAGTACATCAGCATAGAAAAAGGTTCCAACCAGGTTAATTAAAATCTAGTAAATCAAAGGTTCGACCAGAAAACAACTAAGACTGCTCCACACTAAAAAACACCGAAGCAAATTGTTTGCAAAACTGATAAGTGTGTCTAAATATTTTTTAGATATAACTAATTTATCTCAAATTTGATTTGTACAGTTTATTCCAAAATTTTACTGCTATCTAGAAACATGTACATACACTTGTGCTCATATAATTAAGTTAGAAAAAAACTTAAGATTACAAAAAATAAATAACGGTGTTCTCTGGCATTGTTGCGGTTGACGATTTCTGACCGAAAGCTGAATGACGGAAGACCACACGTAAGACACCCACCACTGCAAACAACAACCAAATATCAAATACACGAAAAAGACAGTGTAGCACGGTGGCTCATCGGTAATGCTGCCCCTTAACTTTGCGTTGGTTTTAATCTAGTAGCAATTCACATATAAGCCGGTTCTACTATGGTCTGAATTCGTTGTTAGTTTTGATTTTAATTCAAACGGTGTTTGATCCGTTGATCTAATCTGATCTGAACAGGGTTGACCTGGTGAAATCAAGTGTTGATTGGTGTTAAGTTGGGTCTGATCTAGGTTAAAACCGGTGATAGATAAAAATCAAGTTGAAAGAATAGATCAAATACACGTTTATTTAAAACCATGTCAAAGCAAACCTACACCAGGCCAATTCAAAACCAATTAGAAGCAAGTAAATACAGCTCAAAACAATATTTAAAGTCTAAAAGTTTGAAATGAACTCACAACCGTAGTGTAAGCCCATAAAGACTCCTTTCCAGAACCATCAAAACAATAACCTATAATAATTAGATCGATGATCTATAAATGATCTATAAATTGAAAATTCTAGGATGATTCTAGGTTATTAATTCTAACATATCTGCAGCTACCGTTATCTTTATCCATGAGAAAATACTACAAAAAATTACTAACTGTATTTGTAGCAACTTTTTGTCAATATTCTTTTTTTTTAGAATTTTTGGTTGAGGCAGTATATCTAAGTGTTGACCCATATATGAGAGCCTACGTCAGTGGACTGAAATTAGGACAAACAATGATAGGTTGCCAAGTAGCTAAGTATATAAATGCTATTTCCGGCTTGACAAAGAAATTTAAACATGTTTTGAATTAGAATTCTACAATCAAAAAACAGCAGTTATCCAGTAGGAAGGTATGTAAGTGGACAATTTGGATGGACAACGCATTTCATATCAAATGGCAAGGCTCAGGATATAACAAATTATCCACCTTTTCTAATTCCAGAAGATAACAATGTTCCGTTGTCATTATTTTTGGGTATTCTGGGGCGTCCAGGGTAAGGCCTTATTTTAGTGCTAAACGATAATACGAAGATATCGTTTTTAGCAACTCGGCTTATTTTGGACTACTAGACATTTGCAATCCACAACCAGGAGAAACTGTTGTGGTGACTGGTGCAGGTGGAGCTGTTGGATATCACGTAGGACAAATAGCAAAAATTAAAGGTTGTACTGTAGTTGGTATTACTGGCTCCGACGAAAAAGGTGCATGGTTGAAGCGATTAGGTTTCGACCACGTAATAAATTACAAAACGGAAGATATAAGCTTAGCGCTAGACAAAGCAGTGCCAGAAGGAATTGACTGCTACTTCGATAACGTTAGAAATACAATACAATACCGTCATACCACGAAATACTCATACTGTTAATTTCAGGTTGGCGGCGAAATTAGTAGCTGTGTAATACAACGCATGAATAAATATGGTAGGATAGCTGTGTGTGGATCCATTTCTATGTATAATGCAACAGCTGAAAATTATCCTACAGGTAATACATATATATGTCATGATTGTTATATCCAGTGTCCACGGTTTAAAGAACAAGTACATACAGGGTGTATTTGATATAAAAGTAAAGACTATGAAAAATGGAAAAATATTATTTTATTATACTAAATCCAAAATATTTTGCGCAAATTCCTTCTCAGACGCGAGAAAAAAATTACAAAGATATTTATAAAATATTCGTCGCGCCACTGTGTTGTAGCGATAGGCGATATTTAACATGTGTGCAACGCACAGTCAGAGTCAGTATGTTTCGAATGTTGAATGTATGTAGATGTTGCAGAGATGGAACCAACAATTCTTTAATAAAAAGGAAAATTCGATTACGATTACAAAAATTGCAACTAAGAAATTATCTTTAATTCACAACAATAAGTAGTTTTACTATTACTACAATTAAATGATCTTCAATCTTTGTTTGAAGTAATTCCATAGATTGGATACATTTAAATTAAAAGTTCCTTTATGAATTAGTCTCGAATAATATTTTCATACGTAATCACATTGATATTATTGAACTTTTCATTCAAAGCTATTAAAAAAAAACTGACACATCAGCATTATTTCGTAGTTTTGATAACATCGACAGCTGCTTTTTGCGGTGTTAACGCAAGACATCGCAAAAACAGCTGAGGTAAACATATTCTCGATTCATATTACAATTTATTAGGGAGATTTTAATTTTGGCATTCGCGTTATAATTGAACAAAAATTTTTGAATTTATATTCTACATAATTATATCTTACCATTCTTAATATTTTTTACTTCAAATGCACCCTGTATATTATTTTATACTTTTTATTTACAAATGTGTATTCAAAAATAATAACATATAACTACAAACAATTCATGTCAAAATAATTCATTTGGCACATTCAATTTTTATTTATATATTTTTTTCAAAATGTCCTTCTTTGACCTTTTGAATTTCGAAAACTCTTGTTGCTTATTAGTTTTTCCAGGTAATTGAGGTCAATTTGTCGTCAAACTTCCTGTAAGTATTCCCAAACCTGTTGAACATTCTGCGGTTATGTATTCGATCTTCTGAACGGCTCATCCTATAACAGCTCAATAGGTGATAAGTCAAGATTTTAAGAAGCCCAGATCATTAGCGAATCTTCCTGCTCTTGTTTCTTGCAAAAAATATGGACATAGTTTGACTGCGTGTTTAAAATCGTGATCCTAGAATGTAAAAGGTTGATCGATAATGCGCTTACCTGATGGCAACGGGGTATTTTGAAAGATATCCAAATATTTTTCCAATTGTATTTTTCTTAGTTATTTTTAACAAATCGCCTATCCACATGCCAGCAAAATACCCTCAAACTATCATAGTTACCGCAACATACTTCTTAGCTATTTTACTAAGGAATTTATTATTGTTACCAAACTTTGTGACGGTTGTATATGTATACGAAGAATTATGCTTGAATGATAAACTTACTTATACTTTTCATTTCAAAAAACACTTCTGTTCTAGCGCGAATGATTCAACCTTTTCTGGTTACCAACGAACTCTACATGAAAGGTTTTATTGTTAGAACTTATTTGAATCGTTGGATGGAAGCTATCGACCAAAATACGAAATGGTACAAAGAAGGAAAATTACAGAACCAAGAAACTGTAACCGAAGGCTTTGAACACATGCCAAAAGCTTTTATCGGTATCATGAGTGGTGACAATTGGGGAAAAGCTATAATAAAACCATAAGCATTTGAGATATACATATTTATGTAATATATAGACAGAAAGTACTTACTGGATTTTCTATTCAAAAATATAAGTATTTGTTACATCTTCTATGGTTTTTTTAATTGAAATAATAAAAAAAAATCTAGTTTTAGAAACAAGGTTACCATAGATTTAACTCAAAAATGCAAATAGATACAAATACAATAAAAAAGATATTTTAATTTAAAATAAGATACGCATTTCGGGTAAAACTGAAAAGAGATGAAATCTACAATTATTCCATGTAAAACAAACGCTCGTACATTCGTTTATTACTTCCACGTCCTTTGCCTATATGTTTATACGCATTTTAAATAGATAAATAATTAGAAACGTTGTAATAGTATTAACCATTTACATATTCAACTATTCACAATTTGAAAAAGAGAATAATATTGATTTATATTTGGATTCGTTGCTATTATCAACAGATTTTAGCGCAATTCACGGAATGCGGCAATCTGACAAATCAATGCTTTACAGAGACATAACCTCAATTCCCAATGTTCGAGCGAACCAAACATTTACGATAGAAGAAATAATTAACTTACCTCTATATCTTCGTAGCTTTGAAAGTACTCAATATCCATAGAATCCATAATTAAATTAACTATTATAGAATGTTTTAAAACTACGAAAATGTTAAAGAGCGCACATCGTATAAATTTAAACCATAAACACTTCTACATCCGAGAGTTTGAATCGAAATAGCAAATAGCAGTTATGTTTAGTTTTACCATTGTTGAGATTTGACCTAAGGATATTACTACTTAAATGTTTGGGAATTTTCATAATTATTGTTCAAGTGTATTTTAATTTAATTTACGAATCCATAAAATAATTACAATATATTTATTTCGCAACAACCAGCTCTTTTAAGTGGAGAATCAAGTGATGCTGGTTGCATAAACAACGCGTTATTGTCTTATAACCGAAAACGTTTCTCTAAAATCGCCTCACCTCAAGTTCAGTTATTTCAATAGTTAACTGCTTAATTGTATCGTCAGAAAGTAATCAATATTATAATCATAGACATGTTAGATTAGTAATTTTTAATATTTAATTTGCGATTTTCAGTAAAACAGTGTAATAGAATACACGGCGTTTGATAAGCACAGATGTGGTACCTACATATGTATATACTGAGGTGTTCCTCACCTTAATATAATTGAACTTGCTGAATAAAATCCGAATCTCAATTTACAACTAAAATCACTATATTTTTTACTCACAAATTTTACATATCTAATTTAATTTAAAATCCCACTCTTACCTCTTGTGTGCGTATATGTGTTTTTCTCTCTCCGTAATGATCCTTCAGCAGTACCTAGTTTGATTTTTCCTCAGCAATTTCAAATTTTTCTTTGTTATCTTCGGTTTAAATCATTTTCTGTCACCTTGATTTTGTCAAACTCTATTTGTCACTTCTTATTTTTCATAAGAATATCTAATCTTTTACTTTAACTGCATGTTTGTGTTACTTCTCGTATTTTTACGTGAACCTTCTTCAATTTACCAAAATCTCCTCCCGTTTGTTTTTGCTTACTTCTCCCCGGTCACTTCGAATTTTCACTGGCAACCCAATCATATTTCAATGAAGTCACCAAAGAGATGTGTTTTAATTTTGATTTCGATTGCTAAACTATATTATATATATATATATAGAACATAAAAGGCAAATCCATTATGTTAACCACAGAACACCTTCCAAAACCCTAGCTCAAGTTCACGTCCCTAAATGGATATAGGAAAACGGTAAATCACTCAAAATTCAAACGTGCATGCACGATATAAACATCAAAATTAATAAATTTTGAAATGTCTTCAAAAGAAAATTAATTAGAAATGAAAGATTAAATGACTAAAATGACCTACATACTAGGATGCTTCCAAATTAGCATGATCGTCCCGTAACAGTAGGTATACATTACATAAAATATACAGAAAATACAATTGTCGATGAATGACTGGCATGAGAACCACAGGCAGCCAAATATAAAGATTGGTATGGGTAAACAAATAATCGCCTTGCAATAATTCTAAAACTGTTAAGTGTTAAAAATTTAGTAAAGATGACAAAATAATACAATTGATATGAAACCCGATAATTTAATTACATTCAAAATTTTTGATAATTAACAGTAGAATTACTTATAACATTTATTCATTATATGAATTAGACAAAAATGGATAAGAACGATACATAAACAATCTAACAACCGATCTGTACTATGTACATACATGATGACAGGCAAACTTACTTTACTGCCAACTTAAATTTGATCTCAAACATTTATGAACACATGTTGCTTCTGGACCAGGGCATTTGGCACACGTAAAGATCAATGAAATAAGATCGAAAAAAGATATAAAGAAACCAAAATGGAGCTAAAATGCTTCAAAAATAACTAAATTTTGTACTCACCTCAAAAGTATCCAAATATCTATAGACTACCAAAAATGGTTAAAAATCAGCTAAAACCAATCATAATTACCTTGAAAACCTCACAAATTATTTTAGACACCCCAAAAAAGTTTTTATTTCTCTGCCAAAGCATTTTACATACGAAAAATCCGTTAAAATCAAGTATAATTACTTGAAAGGCACCCAAATATCTACCATAAATTACTAATTTTTATACACTCCAAAAGTATGTAAATATCTGCACCACCAGATATTAGCCACAAGAAAAAATCCTTAAAAATTATTTAAAATCAGATAAAATTACTTGAAAACCAACAAAAAATCTGTACATTTTTTTAGCACTACATTATGCTTTTAATTTCTGAATTAGACCAACTGGCGCATGCAAAAATCAAATCTTTTGGTTTTCAACAACCCAAAACGGACTTGAGCAATTGGCGCGTAAGCAGACGGGATAATTCAAATCAATTATGCGACAGAACTCAAACCTCAACACTGAAGCAATTTACTAGTGACAAGTAGTACAAACTTTTTAATTTTAGAAAATTTCTACTAACTAAACTATTAAAACATTATAGTGAAATATAAAATGAACTACTATAATTGAACAGTAAATGGAACTTTTTAGCAAACTGCATATTGCTGTTGCAGAACACTGTTAAAGATGTTGATTGGATAGTATCCGAGAATTTAAAATCGAGCATTTACACATCATTACAATTTACTAACATATTAAAAGTGTTAAGAATAAGAAAATAAAAGCGTGAATTGTGGAGCTTCATATCTAAAAATGCCTATTTTTTTGCTTACTCTTTGTATGCACATTAAAAACCTACCACTGTTTTAGTA
This sequence comes from Popillia japonica, assembly GCA_004785975.1. Classification (NCBI taxonomy): domain Eukaryota; kingdom Metazoa; phylum Arthropoda; class Insecta; order Coleoptera; family Scarabaeidae; genus Popillia; species Popillia japonica. The sequence continues at coordinate 39,401 of ML218623.1, forward strand.
TTGGAAGGTTTAAGGCATTTGTGTTAATCGGCTACATTTAAAAAATAAGACGTTAAAAGAAACTGATAATGATTGTTCCAATTTTCATCATTTTGTTTATCTACTAAGGAATTATTAGTGGCAATTTCAACAAAATTCAGCAAGGTCGTTTCCTTAACAAACAATATTTGCCTGTTGACAGTTATGATCCCCAGAGCCTTTAAGAGGATACTGAAGTATTGTTGGTTGCATAGATATAAAGCTAATCTGATTTTTCAAAATGTGTTGGATAGAAAGTAAAATTTAAACAATTTCTGGTATCTACATATGTGTGGTATTGGAGTGATGATACACTGCGACCTGAAAGATCTATTGTGTCCCCCATTCTCGCTATATTTACAGCTGGCCAATTAGTCCGATTCTTTTTGGAAAGTGCAGAACGCGGGAAACCCCCAGATTAGGTAGTTCCCCCTCTCCAATTTCGTGTGCCCTTAGATGCAAGACCCTTGAGTTGCACAGTGTAGAGCAGTTTGAGAGTCGATGTTTCATCCTTTTTTCCACAAAATCTGCATTCGGCATGCTTTGTTATTCCGAGCCTATTTAGGGGCCCGTTCAGTAGGGGCCAATATCTTAAATGAGAACATTTGGGCTATATTTCTATTGGTTGAATAAAATTACGTGTACATTTAGTATAGGGGCTTCTCGTGGGAGGGCGCTAATTTTGGCGGAAGCAACTGTCATTATCGGTTATGTAGGTAAGGTAGGTAACCAGTTTATTCACTGCGCTGTTTGTTGTTACTTTTTTGGTTATATAGTTGGTGTGGTCTTTTGTTATAGTTTTGCTTTCTGCGTTAATTTGTTTTATGCTATTTCTATTTTTACACAAAAGTATTACACAATCAGCTACTGGGGATACACTGTTGCGTTGATAGCCTGAAGACATCCTAAGGCGCTGCAGAATTTGTAAATACCATTTTAATATAGAAGATATGTTTCCCTTAAGCTTCAGAAAATGGCAATTCCAAAATTACATTTACCAGATATGTAGATTTTGTGTATACATGTTCTAGTAATTCTGACGGAATATCAATATATGTATAGATTATTTGCCGACCTCTTGCAAGTGCCTATCGACTGGCTAGATAAGACAGTATCCCGTATAAGTTTTACGAGTAAGTACAAAGTTTTTTTTGAGAAGTAGATGCTGAGAAAGTTGTTACTTTCTCAGCATCTACAACAATAAAAATTGCTTATAATTTTAGCCTAAAAACCAAAAAATCCATTTTTTTCTGGCATTGTTATGCCAGAAAAAAATGAGGTGAGAAATGAATCTTTGAAGACAGCTCATCAACAACCTGTACTAGTAGAGGAATACTAATTTCACATGAAAAAGGTACTTTTTGGAAGTTAACAAATTTAAAGAATTGAGTTTGCCCTTATGTAGTTGTGAGCATTCATTAGACATAAAAAAGAAATTATGAAATATAAGTTTACCACTAATATGAAATACCTATTGTCAAACTTTAAATAATACATTGGGTAATGTAAGTATGTGTTAATAATTCAGACCAATTACAAGAATACGGCAGTAGGTATATTAAAAAGTTCTAATAAAACATATATAATTTGATAATGACATATTTTATTTCTATAAGATCCTTTTTATTTAAATAAAACGTTTTTATAGTTTTAGTACATACATACTCAAATAAAGTGTCTGGTTTGCTTTTGACAAACACCTGTTAAATGTTTGTTAAGAGAAAATTAGAAACTTTATTTGAATTTGTTAAAATTGAAATCTAGTACATATTTTAAAATATTATAATTAAAATCTCCCGGGTATTAATTAGGGGGCTTGGTATGGGATGGCGCTGCGGTACGAGTCGATAAAAGTTACCACGAAGATATCGTCCCGTGCCGTTCAGTTTACAATAGACTGAGAGGATCGCTGTCAAAATAGGAGTATTAGTTTTGCTGAGCATAATACATTCTGAGGATCTCTTTTGGTTGTATGTTCCCAAAAGAGTTTTAGCTTGCCTCATACCGTCGAGATTCTCCCAGTGTTTGGATTTTCGCTGCTCTACTTCACATTTAAGTTTCTCCAGTATTACACTGCTGCTTATCCCACAAAAAGTTCAGGCCCCTCAGTAAATATTCTGCCCCCCTTCTTAGCGAGTTTATCTGTTATTTCATTTCCTTTCACTCCAGCGTATCCCGGAATCTACAATAGGGTTACATTGTTACTTTTGCCTAGCTCGGTTAGTTTGTCTAGACACCTCCAGCCCATTTTGGAGCTGATAACATTGGAGTTCAGTGTCCTGATGGCTACTTGACTATCACATTATGATAATCTCTGGCTTTTCGTAGTTTCTAGCGATGTTGAACTGGACGCATTTTTCAATGGCGTGTATTTCGGCCTGGAAGATACTTTGGTACATCTCCTTTCGGAATTGTTTGTTCTAGGTACATATACCTCTATTCCAGCGCTCTCTGCCGTTTTGGAGCCATCAGTGTGGTACTATTTGATGGCGTTTCTATTGAGTTTCCAAACGGTGTCTCTGTCCCACTCACGTTTGGTACTAATCTTTGCAGTAAATCTTTTCACAAAACTGAACCTCCTTGGCAAATCGTATCGGGGCATATCCAAGGTTTCCTCGACTTCAGGAGGCTGAGTCGTATACTTAGTCAATTTTTCCCCGATCATTGTATGTGTGGTCCTTTTCGCTTTGCTCTCCACCAAGATGTGGAAAGGAGCAAGGTTAAATCCGCTTCGATGGCTACTGTGGGAAGTTTGTTGTCACACTGTCACAGAGCGATTTTTTAATATAAAGCAATATTAAGAACGAAAGAAAAGAATTTATTGCAAATAGTTAAAGTATTTTATATGCATCATACCAATCATACTACTAGCTCGGATAGTGATACAAGATGTTATACTATTCTATGACAGACTTTTATATTTGGTTAATTTATACTTTTCTGTTAAAATACCCCCTAAGTACTAAGACAGTCGACTCAAATTGGTACACTAAGGATTTGTGATGGACTACGTAAGACGTATGTACATGTTTTATTTCACATGTATAACTTCTCTAACAACCCAACTGTTCTTGAACCATTGATTGAACCAAGATTACTTAGTTACAGATACAAACTATGAAAACGTCTTACTATGACCGTTACTAAATTCCGAAAACAGAATTAGGGGCTGCTAGAATTACATATTAACCAACAAATTGGTATGAAAACAACCAAAAATTGGAATTAAAGGATCATTATGTTCAATAAGTCAGTCTTTGAAAATTAACAAATAGGAAATAAATTTAAACAAAAGAATCAAAGCAATAAATTTATTGAATAAATAAGATTAAGTATAAACTGATTTACAACAAACCCATAACATATTTAAGTGCATTTGCCTATTGCATATCACATAGTACCACCTCAAGAAAAAATAAACTAAAGTTATGGTCTTTGTATAGTGCTCTTCTTCTATGCATATTCACACCTTTGCAAAACAACATCGAAGACGAGGTTTGCCGGACATTCCATTTCTACGGGTGTGGTGCCGACGCAAACATAGAATTTGTGTGGGTCATTTTTGCTGGCCAAGTAAACATCTTCGATTGAGAATTCTGGACATTCGCCTACCCACAATTGTTCTTCTACTGTCGGTGCATCTGTACGATCACAGTTTACATTTTCCGGGAAATCACACTGATCGGTCTCCGTGTTAAAGTTAAGTCCAGCTGGGCAGACCATAGCTACTGGTACACCATTGGCGCACTTATAGAAAATACCACAGTTCTCTCCGTCGGGCAAGAGGACGTCAACATCTCCAGTTACTTCTGGACAAGTACCAATTGGTCCAGAGCCTATGTATTAGTAAAAACATAACATCATGAGAACTATAACTGTTAGTAGTTGTTATAACAGGAAAATTGTGTACACACCGATGATGGTTTCTTTTGATTCGTCTTCTTCATTTTCGTCAGTACCAGCTGTTCTATCACAATTTACATTTTCAGGGAAATCACATTGATCGGTTTCTGTGTTGAAGTTAAGTCCAGCGGGGCAGGCCATTGCTACTGGTACGCCATTAGCGCACTTATAGAAGATACCACAGTTTTCACCGTCGGGTAGGAGAACATCAACATCTCCGGTTATTTCTGGGCAAGTACCAATAGGTCCAGAACCTATACATTAGAAAAGTATATGATATCACAAGAACTAAAACTTTTAGCGTTGGTTAACAATTCCGTAGAGATAATAAATATAAAACGGAAAGACATTTATTTACACACCGACAATGAGTTCTTCTGATTCTTCCTCATCATCTTCTTCGTCCGTACCACCTGTTCTATCACAATTTACATTTTCAGGAAAATCGCATTGATCGGTCTTTGTGTTAAAGTAGAGTCCGGCGGGACAAGCCATAGCTACTGGCACCCCATGAGCACATTTGTAGAAAATAGCGCAGTTCTCACCGTCGGGCAAAAGAACGTCGACATCTCCTGTTACCTCCGGGCAAGTACCAACTGGTCCTGAACCTATCCATTAAAATTAAAAACTTTAGTGTAAATACAAAACATAAACGAAACGTTTAGACACACCGATAATCTCTTCTTCTTCTTCCTCCTCCTCCTCCTCCTCCTCCTCTTCCTCACTAACAGATGTTCTGTCACAATTTACGTTCTCGGGATAGTCGCATTGATCGGTATTTGTATTAAAGTTAAGGCCAGCTGGGCAATCCATAGCAACTGGTACACCGTTAGCGCACTTGTAGAAGATAGCGCAGTTTTCACCATCCGGTAAGAGAACATCTACGTCTCCGGTTATTTCTGGACAAGTACCAATTGGTCCAGAACCTTCACATTAGAACAAAAAATTAACTTCATGAGGATTGATAATATTATTATAAGTATTTAAAAGAAATCTTCGTAAGTTCGAATTAAAGTTTTATAGTAATTTCTCCGATCAAACTAGAATTAACAAACTTACCCTCTGGAACCCCTCCTGGACCAGTTTCACCACTGCCATTTGGTGTGTATGTATAGCATATGGCTTGATCTTGGTATGTGCATGCCCAAATTGTTCCGTCGTAGTAAAGTCCAGCTGGGCATTTCTGTTTAATAGCGTTGCCAAATGAGCAAACATAATAAACTGTACAATCGGTTTTGTCGGGTAGGTAAACTCCATCAGCTGGACACGAAATAACGGGGCCCGTTGCATTATCTTCTTCACTTACTTCTGGATCAACAGGATCAACAGGTTCACCGGGCTCAACCCCTCCATTTTCCGAACGATCACAGTCTACATTTTCAGGATAGTCGCACTGATCTATTTCTGTGTTGAAGTTAAGTCCCTCTGGGCAAGCCATGGGTACTGGTATACCATTATCGCATTTGTAGAACATAGCGCAGTTCTCACCGTCCGGTAAGAGAACATCAACTTCACCGGTTATTTCTGGGCAGGTGCCAATTGGTCCGGAGCCTACACATTACAATAGAAAACAACTTCATTAGTGCCACAATTATTAAATGTTCTTATAATTGATGTGTTACTAAGCAACACTTATAATACTTTCGCCAATTTAATTATAAACTTGCCTTCTGGAGGCGGTGGTGGATCAGTTCCGCCATTCTCATTTCCTTCGTATGTGTAGCATACAGCTTGATCTTGATAAGTGCATGCCCAAATTGTTCCGTCGTAGTAAAGTCCAGCTGGACACTTCTGTTTAATAGCGTTGCCGAAGGAGCAAACATAATAAACTGTACAGTCGGTTTTGTCAGGCAGATAAACTCCATCAGCTGGACACGACACAACGGGACCGGTTGCAGAATCTTCATCACTTTCTTCTGGTGCAGGTTCAACCTCTCCACCACCTGTGCGATCGCAGTTTACATTTTCCGAAAAGTCACATTTATCAGTTTCCGTGTTAAAGGAAAGCCCATCTGGACAGTCCATGACTACAGGTACGCCGTTATCACATTTGTAGAAGATATTACAGTTTTCAGCATCGGGTAAGAGAACATCAACTTCTCCGGTTATTTCAGGGCAAGTGCCAATGGGTCCGGAGCCTGGATAGCAGTAAATCGATACATTATTAACGGCAAATTTTACAATTATCAAGTGTAGATTTATAATTTCAATAAGTATTCCAAACAAAATTGACGTATAGACAATAATAGTAATAAAGCCTAATAATCATTTTTCTCGCAATGAAAGAATAGGATAATACTTTTTATAGAAATTACAAACACATGATCCGCCTGGAATAGTAGAAAAACAAGTTGTGTTTATAATTAAGAATTTAACGCAAGAAATCTTTATTAACGCTGCAAACCCTTATCAGAAGATTAATCGTGCAAGATAACTACAAGTACGTTTGATGCTCTGCGAAAAAAAAGTATCCTTAGATTAATCTAGTTTCTAAACAATTGCGACCTATGTTATATTAGTAAAGTCAATTATTGAGCAATTATGATGAGTGACAGATAATTATCTACAAGCATTACAAGCACAAAATTGCTTGAGAACAGACTGTAAATATTAGTATATTGCTCATGAACTCTATATACAATTGTAATTACTTTTAATAATAGCATAATATATGTCATATGGTGCTGAGACTGATGAATTAGGTATGTATAATGATGAGAAAAGTTTTTAGTTGAAGTAATAAGAAAAACTGGAAACAATGTTAAAGTTAGTAAAAATATATTCTAGATCTGCACCTTTGCCTAGCTAACATTTTATCAACTTAATTAACTAATAAGAAATAGTACCAAGCAAAATTGTGAAAATATCTATACTTACTTCCTAGATGTACTGCAAGCAGCACAGAAGATAGAAAAAGATATACTGAAACAAACAAAATATTACCATTGGAGAGACATGTTCGGAAAACATTAGGTATATTTAATTGTTTTACCTTTCATATTTTTTTTTCACTATGCACTGGTTTAATAATATTAACACTTTCAGCCGAAAAAATATAGATATATAACACCTTTGGATATCGCTAACGTAATTTGGCAAAAAATCCATCTTGCCCACTATATATATCTGATGATTTGTCTTATCAATTTTTTATTTTTGTCGATTACAGTCTTATGTCTGCTCAGAATTTCTTTAAAACGCAGATCACTCCATCTCATTATTACATTTTTGATTATCTGAACATCTACTCAACATACCGACATGCTTCCAAATAAGTGGAATTTATTGTACGCGAATTCCGTACTTTGTTCAATTAATGATGCTTTCCATTAAACCTTGAGAGAACAACTTGAAAACAAAATTTACATCAACTTCTATACGCGTGATTCGTCGGCGATTGTTATTATTGCTTGTTCCAACTTAAAATTACACTAATTGAACTGATGTTATTATTTGATTGATTCTCGGAACTAATTCTGAATGAACGTAAGGCCACTTCTGGTCTTAGTATAGTTTCATTCAATAAAATTAAATTAGTTATATCTATGTTAATCGACCTTTTTTTT